>WSYH01003688.1:0-58422 GCA_036426205.1 Ascaphus truei
CCACAGTGATATTTCTCACTGAGACAGTGTCTTGTGTGTAACACCTTATCGAATCTCTACTAATTAGTTCATTGGTTACAAGGGTTCTGACACAAGGTATCATCTAGGCCAATGGTCTCCAAACCTGTCCTCAAGAGCCGCACAAAGGCCAGTTTTTATGGATATCTCTGTTTCAGCACAGGTGGCTCAATCAGTGCCTCAGTGCTTGACTGGGCCACTGATTGTGCCACCTGTGCTGAAACAGAGATATCCATAAAAGCTGGCCTGTGTGCGGCTCTTGAGGACAGGTTTGGAGACCCCTGATCTAGGCTATACCTCATTCATTCAGGATATCAATATATAGGCAGTACTCACACAATTATAGTGTCATACTAAGTCTAGTAACAGCTATATAATACTGCAATACTAGTACTGTAGACCCACCTCTTCGGTTCTTTTTAATTGATTTTATTAAGTTTTTTGTCCTGCATCTGTGGTTTTCCAAACAGTTTTATTTTAAGCTACTGTATTTAATAAAGATTATGTTTAAATTAGGGTGTTTTCTCAAGTGCCACATTATAGGGATTCTTTCTGTCTTCAGTCTGTTATTACCCCATTCCCTGTAAGCACCACCCTATTCTTGCTGTTTGGCTCCTTTCCTTTTTTCCCTCCCTTATGTTAGAGCAGGGTAGTACAGTATCTGCATTATATACTAACGCAGTCTTCTTTTGTATACAAGGCAAAAAGGTTCCCTACAAATGTCATCAGAATCGGTCAATGAATTTTACCTGTGGAGAGAGATCACCCAAACAAAAACACAAAGACACAACCAAAGAGGTTGCAAAGACTAGTTGAAGTTTTCTCTTCGCTCGCTAATCCAATTATAAACAAACATCAAAGAGACTTCCCCATGCACATGGTGTAGCAGCAACTAGATGTGCATTACAAGCAAGTACATTACCTGAGCCATTCATTGATTTTACCTCATCTGTGTTGAAAATAATACTTACCAAATACAATTTCAGGTCTAATAGAGCATTTTATGAACAAGTACATGAGACAGCCATGGGAGCCAAGATTTGTATTGATTTGGGGGGGTGGAGATCAAAACATTATGATGACCTGTTGAAAATATGTCTTTGAACTACAGTACAGTACTGCTAATCCTTCATGCAGATTTACCCTCCTCCCCCCCGCAGACAAACACAAGGCTCAAGGATTTCAACTTTTTATCGACACCTCCCAAAAACCATTCATTTTCAAAAGCTTGGCTTTGTGCTTTTAATCATCCCGAGCCTAGCGTCACATCTCTGCGCCTGTGTGTAATCCTCTTTGGGAAGGGACCTAGTTGATGATTAATGCGCATGCGTGTATAACTTCACAAATATTTTCAAATGCTTGGCTAATCCCTTATGCTAATCCATTATGATGACCCCCCCCGCCAACCCTTTGAGGCTTTGTTTACGGTAACGCATGCGCACTTGTGATAAACCCTTCTCGAATTGAATATGTTAATCAGATTATGTAACCAATGAATAAAAATGTAACCAATGAATACAAATGTAAGCCTTCTTGAAGAATCCCTTTCCTCACACATTCACAGTGAATTTAAAGTTCAAAGAAAAAAAATGTGAGTGTAATGAAATATTTATTTAATTTTATCAGGAATAAAAAATACAAATAATCATTTTTGGTGTTTATCTTCTTTGTACACGTACAGTAGTGTACAGTAGTGTATTGTAGTTCTTCTGTCAGTTGAAATTTGAGGGCCGGTGCATAATCATGGAAGAATGAAAAATACAAATAATCATTAATAATGCCCATTTATAATAATAAAAACAGTAATACAAATTTTTAGTCTTTATCTTGTTCGTCATGGCCACAATGCATTCTGTAGTTCATTGAGAGAGGGGGGGGGTTGTGTAAATCATGTCTGTAGATACACTATACACACTGTTCACACAATTTACACATGATACCCCACTCCCCCCACCCATCCTTTTGTAGTGCAGCCAGCTGTCTCTGAAAAGGAAAGAAATAATTAGTGCAGTTAAGTGCATATAATTGCATTGTGTACAATAAAAATACTCCATATTGGACTACTGTATGCAGTTACTACTGTCAAACTACTGTATACTGAACTACTATAGTGTAAAATACTTTGTAAAAAGATTGGTAGATCAGCTCTCTCTAAAAAGTAAAAATGAGTGCAGTAAAGTGCATGCTATATACTGTAAAACAATCTGTGCCATACTTACTTGTATCATGCTGTACTTGGTGTGCTTGTACTTACCATACTACAGTACAGTACTATACTACCGTCCTGATGCTTGCCCATTACGCTCTATCACAATGGGCAACACAGTCGCAATATGGTCGATATATTTTTTACATCGTTCCACGGTGAGCACATCGTTCCAAAAACTCATTATGCCATTCGCCAACTCATCCTTTTTTGAGGGTTTCACCACTTTTCGGATATGGTCTTTCAGCTGATGCCAGACCATTTCGATAGGATTGAAGTCTGGCGATCTGTCATTGGAGGGGGACAAAAGGAGAATTAGTTAAAGAGATACACAGTAAACAGTGTGAAAAAACGAGATACGGTTACCGTACTTACTCCGCTGGCGTCTTCACCCAGTTGATACCGCAGGCAAGAATATGCGTAGTTGACGCGGTGTGCTTCGGATCGTTGTCCTGGTAGAAACGGTGACCATCTGGGAATTCACGTGTGATGTATTTCACAATCTCAGGCACTATTTGCTCTTGGAAAAAAGCTTTATTCATGATTCCTGTAACAAGAAAAGAAAATTGCTCAAAATAATGCACACTACAGTAGTACAGTACAGTGCTTAAGGCTACAGCATGTGACTTTGTGCATTATTATACTGTACCATCAAAGATGACGATGCATCCTGGTCCACGCCTAGAGATGGCACCCCACACATGCATCTTCACTGGGTGTTTTGGACGCGGCTTCATAGATATGTGTCCTTTTTTGTGGAATGCAAAGGTGGCAAATCTCTCCAGAGATACGGTAGACTTGTCAGTAAAGATGCAATCCTGAAAAGTTTCGCCACTGTCGATCCATGCCTGTGCCTGGACCACTCTCTTTATCTTGTTGACGTCCCTTATCATAGGGTACGCTCTGCAATGACAAGGAATAATTTTATAGGTACAGTACAGTTTATTAAACCACAATTTTCACCTCCTGTACTGTCCAGTACTAACCTCACACGTCCATACTGTATTTCCATCCAATTCTGCGTCTCATCTTCTTAATGCTGGTCTCTCATAAGGTTAGATTGTGATTTTTCTGCAGAATGTCTTTGACCCTTAAGGCACTCTGCTCATCATTCTCTTCACTTATTCTGTCAACCAGAACAGTTGTCTCCCTACAGTTTAAAGGAAAAACAACAATACGTTACAGTGGGCCACAAGAACAGGTACTTTTGTGCTCAAGCCTACAGTATGGCCAAATATAGATATTACTTTAATAGAATAGTTATACAGTACTGCATAAATATACAGGGATAACAATGCACACAAGCACACCCGCTCCCAGAAGAACACCCGCTCCCAGAAGAACACCCGCTAACAGAATCCAACCCACATACGCTTGCATTGAGACGGTGCCCGACATCATCCTGCGCGAGCTGCCCCAGCCACTCAGGGAGAAGTATAGGTTTGCAAGTGCTCGTATACCCCAGATGCATGCCTTGTTAATTTTCAAGCACCACGTGCCATACCTGTTGTACTTATGGTGGGCCCACAATGTAAACTACAAAGGGAATCATGAGAAAAAGGCTCTTCCTGAAAATTTAAGAAAGACTATTGTGGAGGAATTGCGGCGCTATTTTTCAATTACCGATCCTTTAATGAAAATCGTGCGAGACTCCATTAATGGCATTTTGCGGCATACAAGGCATCGGCCCTGGAAAGACAATCTGCTGGGGATCGAATTCGCTTCGTGATTGGTCGTCTGTTAAAATGTTGATTCATTTCTGACTTGTTCATTGTTTAAAATTGTATTCTAATATGTTTTTTTTAAATATACCTGTATGTTTTTAATTACAGTGCACCATTAATGTTTTTTACTTACAGTACTCCACCAATAAAAATAATGTTCATTGTTGTAGATTGTATTCATACTGTCAATGTTTTTACTGTATTGGACACCATTAATGTTTTTTTACTTACTGCACCCACCAATAAAATAAATGGCTGCTTTATTTAAATACTGTATACCTGTATGTTTTTAATTACAGTACACCATTAATGTTTTTTTACTTACTGCGCATTACAGAACATCAAAACAGTATTAAAAAGCATTATCGGTATTTGTATTATTATTACAGTAGAACACACATACTGTACTGTAATACATGTACAGAATAAATGCATACTTTTTATTTTTGGGGTTTATTATACAGTACAGTATGTAAAAAAGTATGTAAAAAAGCTCAGTTATTCTATCCTAATCAATAAAAATGGCACTGATTCAGATTCAGCAGTGTGCAAGCATCGTTACTAAAAGCGATATTATCCATCGAAATCCCTCCATTTGTCGTTCTCTGCCCGATGACAAAGTTTTTTTTCTGAGGAAGAAAAATAAAAGTATTACTGTAATGGTTAGTTCAAACTGGTCAGTCCCCTAAAGAAGTTCCCACAATCAGTCCCCGCAGTCCCCTCGGTCAGTCCCAACAATTCGTTTCTCGGGGGCGTCACATACAGTACACGCATGCGCCTAGATGTGATGAGACGCATACTGTATGCATTTCAAGAAGGTTCCAATGCGCATGCGCCTAACTGTAGAAGCTGCGCAGCCAATGATATTGCTGGAATTGTGACTACAATAACTAAATAACCATAAGCAAAGCAATTGATTACAGGAGAATTGCTTTACTGTGCATTGATATTGATATGGTAAAAAAATAATTACATACGTCAGCTGTACCCACCATAGACTTTGCCATTCGGTTGGCGCCGAGTAACTGCCAGTACCGTAGTCTTGATTATACACGTAGTTGACAGGTGACAGCGGGCCTGCTACACTTGTAGTTGACAGCTGATGAAGCTGGAAATCGCTTTGGTATATGCAAGTTTGCTGGTATCTGTATGTGAAATCCTGCTCAGGCTGCAGGTATCCAGGCGGGGGCTGATAGCAAGGGTTGCCGGTCACCAGGTTTTCACTGACAGTCGGACCATTATTGGAAGCCGGTCTGGCACTGGCGCTGGCGCATTGCTTGCCTGGGACTGACGATTCTTAGTTGGTTTTACCATGCTCTTTCGCCTTTTGAACTCTCCATGATCAAAGATACTTGAAAATTCAGGGGCAACACACTAATACCCTCCTCCTGTAACTCCGGGTGCAGGAGCAATACGAAAAAAACGTGGATCGATACATAACTTTTTCCTTATCGCACGCTTCCACCCCAGAGCATCTGGTGAAAATTTGTAAAAGTCATAATTTTCGATAAATATTGATAAATTTGACCAACTGTGGCCATCTTATCATCTGCTGAACTAATTGCTGACCATATTAAATAAGCGTACGTTATGTTGGGCATTTTGAACACGGACTGCAGTGGTGTTCTCATCTCTGGATCTCTCTGGACAATGGAATAGAACACCAGACACTTTGCCTTTAGTTTTTAATATGAAACGCCTAAATTGATACAATGTTGTGCAACTTCTTCAGTACCAAGGTCAATTCACAAAGGACCACTGTGGTATTTTTTAAACACCTGCAAGTCGACACATTACTGAAGCGCATGCGCATTAAAATTCATGAATATCTGCCACTTGGCGGATACGCGAAGAATTGCAACCAATTAAATCCAAAACATTCTCATTAAACAGATCAAGCGCGGTGGACGCCGGCATGATTGCGACATGAATACGGCACGAACGCCGCATGAACGCGGCGAAGCGCGTGGCATTCGGAAAAAGTCACCGGAAAATATCGGTGAAGTGTTAGAATAAAAGGGGCCGCGGCTGTATGTCAATCTATTTATGGCAAACTTTTAAGCCAATTTTTATAAATTCTGAGGATTATCAGTCTAATGTTCAAACCTAGATGTGTTACATTGATAACGTCTTCATGGTGTGGATGGGGGATGAAGAAAGCATTTATAGAGTTCTAGAATGGTTGTCATGAGATTATTCATTTTATAGTTACTAGTAGTAGAGAAATGAGGGAGATAGGTTTGTCATGGATCTGTGTCTGAAACAGGCAGATAGGAACAGCCTATTGAGAGCTGATAGCTTTCATTCGCAGGGATTAAAAATGACTTCACCGTTTGAGTAAAACGAAGCGTGAATTATCTAAAGATGTCACCAACACCTATGAGTGTGATGCAACAGACTTTTTTCACTAAAGGGTACCACCGAATGACTATAAAGGATGCACTAAAAATGTATATAGGTTTACACGTGAAAATCTGCTAACTGTTGAAACAAAAAAGAGAAAAGTAGGTATACCCTTTGCACTTTTTAAATCTAGCTTCTAGACAAATTAAGAGAAATATATTAAAAAAACATTTTTTTATTGCAAGGGGATTCCTCAATAGGTCATCTCTTTTGGGAGTACACAATTTTTGGACATAAAAGACCCAAGAGTATCAGGGATACAATTGTAAAAGTGGATCTACATAAACCCTCTAAACAAACCTTTTTATCAACACCTTCTTTAGAGACATATCCATAAAAGAGTTACAGTCAATGTAATGGAGTCATTAGGGACGAATATTTTTCTCACCATAACACAGCGAAAACAATATAAATCTAATGGCATGCATACCTGTCTAAGGGCCTAATCACTAAACTTTGATAAGTTAATTGCAACATCAATGGTATTGGCATGTTCCTACCGAACGCTTTGACATTTGTGTAAAAATGGAATTCACTAAAGACAATTTAGTCTTCACAAGCTAAATGAACTTATCGTTCGATTTCGCTCCTTCAGTCTGTAAGAGCTGCAAAGAGAGAAGCTGCATCTCCCTGCACAGCTCTTACAGGCGATCGTGCTCATTTAAATTGAATTACATAGTACTGAAGTAGGGGGTCTCCGGAGCGGAACCGCATTCATTTCAGTTCCAGGGACCCCTTGCTTCCTGAAGTACAGGCTAGGGGTGCCAGTATCTCCTGCAAGTTTAAATCTTCTGTGTCACAGAACACGTGACTGGTACATTTAAATGTATAGGAGATACCGACACCCTATGCTGGGGCCTGTAAATCAGAATGCAGGGGGTCCCCGGACCCAAGATTAATGCAGTTAAGCTCCAGAAACCCACTGCTTCAATACTACTGTATATAATTAAAATTGATATTTAAACACACCTTAATTACTAATGTGGATAACCGCTAAGTCAATGAAGGGGCTCAATAGGTTTACCCCGTTTGTTGGTTGTAGAGGGGGTGGGTTAAGCTTGTAGGTGCCTCAAGATTGGTGGTAAGACCTACTGGGAGGGTTGCTGGAGGTGTTAACCTCTTCCTTACCTTACAGTTACAATCATTTTGACATGGGATTAGTTCCTTTGAGAAATTAGAGGATTAGATGTTGGGTTGGGGAACTTGGATGTTTGTGCAATATTATGTTGCAAGAGATTCAGTGTGATATTCATAAGCCAAACACATTTTGTTTTTTTATACTGTGTTGATGCTCTGATATAGTTATCTGTCTAGGTTTGAGTCTGATCTGAAATGTAGCTCACTCCAAACTCAATTAACAATCCAATTTTTCTGTCTTCTCATAAATGTGCGAAAACAACGTGTTTTCAGTTTCCAATGTTCTCTACCAGAGCTTATTTTTTTTAAACATTGAGATATAGCTTCATAATTGATATCCATAAAGCAACAGACCACTTCAGATTGATTAGGTTATAGAAATATTTTTTTATTCAGAAGAAATGCAATCATCTAAGTGGTATAATAGTTGTATATACTTCTCTAGCTAGGAATATCCTTAATTAAGAATATTGATTTAAAAAAAGGTCATTATTTTCTCTATAGAAGATTTTTCAAAGCTTGTTTTTACTTCTGATAATTTGCCAAACCTTTACTTTTGGTGAACGTCTGTAAATATATTTGATGGTATGGGGCTAAATTACGAGAGACCATTGACTGATATACTGTACAGTAGCTCCAAATAAATTAATATATACTGTACTTCACGTAGGGAGATACATCTGAACATGCCTTTGATACAAGTAAATATGGTACAAATTTAAATATGTCAAATATAAAACCTATTTAGCTTGCCTGACAGAGGTGATATTTCTAGATGTCAGTCTCTGGCTGATATTATGGCAAATCAGGTGGAAAGTGCATTAAAAGGATATGTCAAACCATGCAATTTGTATGCATAGATAATTATTGATAAAAAGGTCAAAAATACACTTTTATTGCATCAAGGTGCATGGTGTTTGCTGGTGATTATGCATTGACAATATCAGATATTAATGAATAGACCACGATGTATCATGGCAAAGATGCATCAGAGGAAAAAAAACATCTATTTTTTTTTCAATTTATTTATAAAGTGTTTTTTTTTAAACCAGGAAATAATACATTGAGAATTACCTCTCATTTCAAGGTATATCCTGGGCACAGAGTTATGTTGACAATACATGATTAAGTTAAAGGAACAGAAGTTAAAAGTTACATTAGCAGACATTTCATATACTGTTGGAGACAATAAATGTTATGGGCAAATCTCAAATAATGTAGAAGTAATAACAAATGTTTCCGTCAAGGAACATTTGGATAACAGTGATCATAACATGGTCTCATTAGAAATAAATAATCTAAAATAATATTACTTGGGTTCAACAAAGACTTTAAACTTCAGAAAGGCAGATTTTAATAAACGGTGGACTAGTCTACAAGGAATTAAGTGGGATTATGTTTTTGCAGGGAAGAATGTGGAAGATAAATGGGCCATCTTTAAAACATTGTTAGAAAATATATCAATGGGTAATAAATATAAAAGAAACAAGTCTAAATAAATGTGGGTAAATAAACAGGTAAGGGAGAAAATGGAAAAAAAGAGGCTGGTATTTAGATTCTTAGGGCCTCATGCAGAGAGCAGCGCTATAGCAAATATCGCCATTTTTTGGTGAAATTCACGCAGAAAACAGCAGAAAATGGCGAGGTAGGAAAAACGCGCCATTTTTTTTATATTTATAAATCTCGCCGCGCGGCTGGCGAGAACCTACATCTCGCCAGTGTTAAAAATATCCAAATTCAGAAAGGCGCGATCGCCATCTAGCGGCTATTATTGGCGCGATTTTCTACAATTTCCTCCGCCAACAAAAGTTGGCAAGAAGCAGGAGCTCGCCGGCCATAGAAAAAATAAAAAAAGCGCGATTTTTTTCAAACACTTTTCTGCAGCGCGCATCTCTCCATTTTAAACTCAACACACGCATTCATGCTTTCAATTGCAGATTTCGCACATTTCTGCATACTGCTGCGGCCGAGTTTATTCGAGCATTTGCCCGTTCTCGGCCGCAGCAGTAACCTGGCGCGCGCCGGAGGGTGCCGGGCGCGCGCCAAAGCAGCGGAAGAGCGCCCTCCGATCGGGGCGCTCTCCCTCCCGCTGCCGGGTCCGCCGGGTCCCCCGGAACCCCCTGCCGCCGTCCCCCACATCGCGGGACACCAGGGCTCCCTCGGGGGCACTGACACCCGATGACGCGTGACCTGCATGGGGCGCGGCACGCCGAGGGAGTGGGGCTAGCAAGCCGGGGCATCCCCCGGCTTGCGGAACTAGCCCTGCTCGGATTAAACGTGTCGGTAGTGTATGGAGAATAAAACTCTCCATTAAACCTACTTTTTCTTAAACTCTCCAATTATTTCTACCGCTGCTCTCTGCATAGGCCCCTTAAAGTCAGAAAGGACAGAGGCATCATATCAGAATTATAAGGAATGTAAGAAAAGTTGCAAAATGGCAATCAAATGATTGATAATGAAAGAAGGATTGCAATAGAAAAATCCTAAAAAAAATCTTTAAGTAGCTTAATAACAAAAAAAAATAAGACAAGAAAATATACAGTAGGACCCTTTCAGTGTGAGATGGGCAAGCAAATTATTGGAGATAAGGAAAAAGCAGAGGTATAAAACAAATTATTTGCCTCTGTATTTACCAGGCAAGAATCAATTGCAATAGTAGGGATGCAGGAGGAAGCCACAACTTCTATATTAACAAACAATGGGTGAACTGAGGAAGAAGTTCATAGGCGGGTTGATAAAATTAATGTAAATATGGCATATATCCAAGACTTCTTAAGGTGTTATTTTCAGTTATAATAAAATAGTGAACTCATGAATAAGGGTTATTTAGTTAAACCCTTTGACCAAAGCGTTATTAGCCTGCACCCAATGTCAAGGCATAAAGGAATTGCAGGTACCTACAGTACTGTAAGAATTTGCGCTGCGGGTATACCCGCGTCCTGCGCATCCTTACCTTTTTCTCAGGCCATTCAGGCTCCCCGGCGGCATTCCCCGCTCCTGGCTGCTTTCCCTGCACCTCCTGCCCACACGCGTCAGCCCTACGGGTGCGCACGCACCCAAGCCGCCATTGGTTGGCGCCAGATGCCTGACTCCGCCTCCGCTGGCGCACACACGCTCCTTGCATGTCACCGCTCGGGTCCCGTCAGCTCCGCCTCCCCGCTTCTCCCTCCTTACCTGACCCTTCCCCTGTCCGTCCCTCTGCTCCTCCCCTTCTTCTCTCTGCTCCTGGATCCTCCGGTGCACCTTCCCCATGCTCCGCCTCCTCGGACGTCACGCACATGCCCGGCACGCCCCTTCCCCATCTGCCTTGCCTCTCAGGTCCTCCTTCCCTTTCTGTCCCTTCCCTTGTCCGTCCCTCTGTTCCTCCCCTTACTCTGACCACTCCCTTTGCCTCTAGCAACTCTCCTCTATCTGGGCCTTATCTTGCTCACTCCTCTGTTCCTCCCCTCGCTCCCATTGGTTTCAAACTTCCTCACTCTGCTCTCCTATTAGGTTCCTCTTCAGGCCGCTCCTCCGTCACTCCCCTTTCTCTGATTGGTCCCAGCCCCCTATATTATCCCTCTTCTCCATTTCCTCTTTGCTCTGCATAGCTTCTGCACCTTGGTGCTGTCTGCTGTTGCCTGGCCCCTCTACAGCTTCTGTACCTTGGTGCTGTCTGCTGTTGCCACCCCTCTATGCCAAGACCTGCGTCACCTCCCCCCAATACATAGGGTACATTCATGGGCAATATTGCCATTATGCAAATCTGGATAATAGCTCATTTGCCCATTAAAAATTAAACAGTACCCAGCCAGCATAAATTAAATTAAAATTGTACTTAACCCTGCCAGGATGAAGGCCAACCTCATCTTCCTCTGCATTTTCAGTTGTCATCAGCATTAAAGTAAAATAAAATAACTATTGGCCACTAACCCATCACCTCAGCGGTTAGTAACCGCTATGGTTTTAAGGGATTAACCCCCCTCTGCTACCCACCTGGGAGGCCTAACCACCCTCCCCAATGCAACTACAGAGGCAGCCACTGGGAGTAACCGCTATATTAATGAAAGGGTCAAACCATCCCACTGCCCACCCGAAAGGCATAACCAGCCACCCTGGGGCAACTACCCCCTTCACTCAATCCCTCTACTCTCAATAAACATTACAATATAAACATAAATAAAATACATTGAACTCCCTCCCCCCCCCACCACCCCAACACTTACACTACAGTACAGTATTGGGCAAAATACCTATTATCCATATCTGATTAATAGCTCATTTGCTCATTTCAATTCTGAGGAGGGATTGAGCGAGATTCCACCAGGGGGAGTGAAATACATGGAAGCGGAGTACTGTTATCAGAGTCGAAACAAGCTTGACTGGTGCTTCTCTCTAGAAAGCACGGCAGACGAAAAGCTCCAGAGATGGTATAAGATAGTGCCCGAGTTAAGAGCATGGACATCTTCAATCCTGGATAAGATTAAGGTGCTTATCTGGAATATCTCGCCACATACCATGTCGTTTAACCAAGGTTAAAGACTGGGCTGATATAACCCATTACACTCATCGGAAAGCTTGCTCGGGTGCACAACGCTACCGGGCAAGATCAGCCGGTCAAGTTACCGTTTTATTTTGGGGACTCGACCCTGTTGGCAGAATGGAAGAAAATGATAAGTGCCAAACTGGAGGAATGCCAGAAAGTGTTCTCCATCAGCGAGATGGATGTGGGCTGTAGCCAGACCACCCGGAACACGATCCGCCTGAAGGATACCACCCCCTTCTGGGAGTGTTCCCGGCACATCGTTCCCCGATATGTGGAAGATGTGAAGGAGGCTCTGAAAGGAATGGAGATTGCAGGCATTGTGACCGAATCCCGTAGCCCCTACGCCTCTCCAATCATAGTGGTGCGCAAAAAGAATGGGTCAGTTTGCTGTGCGTAGACTACCGGACCCTGAACAACTGCACCATCCCCAATCAATACACCTTGATGAGTATAGATGAACTCCTCAATGCGCTGTCAGGATGACAGTGGTTCAGCATGCTGGACTTGAGGTCTGGATATTACCGGTACCAATGAACTCCGACAACCAGGTAAAGACGGCATTTATCTGTCCCCTCGGCTTCTATCAGTTCAGCCGGATGCCACAAGGCATTTGCGGGGCACCGGCAGCCTTTCAACTGTTGATGGAAAAGACCATTGGAGATTTGAATCCCCGGGAGTGTTTAATCTACCTGGACAACATTATTGTGTTCGGGAAGACTCTAGAATAGCACAATGAGCGACTGTTGAAAGTATTAGATAGGCTGAGTAAAGAAGGTCTGTAGTTGTCTCTGAATAAATGCCGGTTCTGCCGCACGTCATATAGTATCTGCAGATGGAGTGGCTAACAACCCCGCCTAGGTCGAAGCTGTGGTGAACTGGCCTCAACCAGACAACGTGATGGTGCTATGGTCCTTCCTACATGTGGATGCAAGTTTCAACGGGCTGGGAGGTGTACTGCACCAGATGTACAGAAACTTATATAACTGCACCAGAAGTAACCTGATGGACTTCGCCCTATAACATACGTGAGTCGAAGTTTGACACTCAGCGAGCACAACTACCCAGTCCACAAACTGGAGTTCCTCACTCTCAAGTGTGCAGTAGTCCTAAAGCTCCATGAATACCTATACAGAGTCCCCATTGTGGTCAGGATAGATAACAATTCATTGACCTATATTCTAACTTCAGCCAAGCTGGATGCCACTGTCAAACTTCTGTATCAGTTCAATCTCAAGTACAAGCCGGGACCCTTAAACGTCAGAGCCGGTGCTCTGTCCCGAAAACCTGGACTAAGCACTACGTAGGATGATGATGTGTGGGAAGAAATCCCTGGCCCTGGGATGCGCACCATGTGCTCCACTGCTGGAAATATAATGGTATCAATGGCGCTAACAACAATATATAAATGGATAAATATACAACCAGATGACGATTGGATAATTCAATGATGATCTCAGCAGACGGTGATCAAACATGAAATACTGCTGCGGCCGAGTTTATTCGAGCATTTGCCCGGTCTCGGCCGCAGCAGTAACCAGGCGCGCGCCGGGATGTGCCTGGCGCGCTCCGAAGCCTCTCAGGAACGCCCTCCGATCGGGGCTTTCTCCCTCCCGCTGCCGGGTCCACCGGGTCCCCCGGAACCCCCTGCCGCCGTCCCCCACATCGCGGGACACCAGGGCTCCCTCGGGGAGCCCTGGACGCGCGTGCAGGGGGCGCAGGCACCCGATGACGCGTGACCGTGCATCGATGACGCGCGGCACGCCGAGGGAGTGCGGCTAGCATGCCGGGGCATCCCCCGGCTTGCGGAGCTAGCCGCACTCAAATAAATCTGGTCGCCTCTGTATAAGAAAAACAGAAGAACATAGTATAATACTGTTTAACATTAAAACAAACAGACAAACAATAACTAACAATGTTGCTGAAACACACAGATGACTAAAAAAGTATATTTAATATATCATAAAAAACATATAAGACAATTATGACAAGGTTATAGGTCCCAACGATATCTGGCCGAATTGCCCACTTACCGAAGCCTAGATGGTATACAGCAGTGGATTATTAGAGAGTATCCCCTCTCATAGTGGCTGGCACGGCTCCCACACCTCTCTCCAGCGCCTGCCACGTGTGTGAGTTGTCAGCAATGGAGTAAGCGTTCATCCACGCTGTCGCAGGGGCAGGGAAAGCTGTCTGAGTGCCCTGCTTCCGTCCTCAGCAGTTCGAGCATGCGCAGAAGTGCCCGGCACCGGACGGATTGAGCCGCAGATTCTCCTGCTCCTCGCGGTCGCGTGTAGGGAAATGGCGGCAAATTCAAAAGATGCTTTAAGGGGAGCAGCCGCACGGCAAGGTTTACAGTGGGTAACGGCAGCAGATGACAACGCAGTGATATCAGGGACCACCCAACGCATTTCGGAAGCTACTGCCTCCTTCCTCAGGGGTAAAATTGAATGAATAAAGTCCCTGTGTGTCCGTGTATTTATGGGAAAGAATTTAAAGGTACTCTGGCGGCGCTACATTGATGACATTATCTTTATTTGTTGTATTCCAGGGGGAGCATGGAGGGAAATAGAACAAAAAAGACAAAAAACAATCTAAGTGTAGACAGTTTTTAGATAGTGTAAAATTAAATGTCTTGTCTTGGCTCGTATGTTGTGCCTACTTACAAGATGTAAGTTGTATTCAAGCGGTTTAGACACACAATGGTCTCTGCTAAGGTAGTATTATCTTTATTTGGTCAGGTTCCATACATCAATTATAACTTTTTCAGCTTTATATGAATGACAATCCATTTAATTTAAAATTTACTTTTAATTCTAGCAACACATCCATTGAGTTTTTAGATTTGGTTATTTATGTTATGGATAATACATTACACACAAAACATTTTTTAAAAAGGTCCAGGCAAATAACTATTTGCATGCCAACAGTCATCACAACCCAACATGGATCAATAACATACCCAAAGGGCAGTTACTAGATTAAAACGAAATAATTCAACCATTGAAACATTTCATTCACAGGCTTGTGATTTGAAGAACAAATTTATTAATAGAAATTATTCATCCATGGACTTAGATCGAGCTATATCTGAAGTTGATAAAATTGATAGAAGTACTCTTCTTCAATACAAACAAAAAAACAAAAATAGTCCCTATATGAACCTTCCGTTCATCACCCAATATAACCAGATGGCTCCGGCCATTAAACAAACTTTACGTAAATACTGGCCTATTCTGAGGAAGGATAAGGATCTAGTGGATCTATTACCCCTAAACCCCAAGATCATATTCACTAGAGCTCGGAATATTGGCCAAAAATTAGCTCCAAGTTGTCCTTTAACACGTCAAAAATTTCATACTAATAAAACAATAAATGGGTATTTTCCATGCAATTCATGCACAGCCTGTAAATATAGTTCAAAAAATGTTTCGTTTAAATCTACAAATACTACAAAAATATACAATATCAAACAGCTAATTAATTGTAACAGTGTTAATGTTATTTATCTCCTTGAGTGTCCCTGTGGTCTGCAGTATGTGGGTATGACAACTAGGCCCATCAAACGCCGTCTGAATGAACATATTTACAATATTAAAAAAGGTCTGATTACACATAGTGTTTTGAATCATTTTCTCCAGGTGCACGGCAGAAGCCCCGTTGGTCTGAAATGTATGGCCATAGAAGCGATCACACCAAATTGGCGTGGAGGTAACATCACAATGCAATTAGGGAGACGAGAATCCTTTTGGATCTACGAACTCTGCACATTGGCTCCACAAGGCCTTAATGTTGAATTTGACCTTAAATCTTTTTTGTTAGATAAATAAACATCACTGCACTTTATATATGTATTTCACCCAATACACTATACAGATGCACGTTTAATTTTTATGCATATATCTGTTATGCATATGTATTTAGATTTATTTATATTACTCACACATATATCAATAGTCACCATATAAATGCACTTAAATATTATTCTTTGTGCACTGTAATATATATAGGTCTACACATGTTAATTAACAATATATATATATATATAAAATAATATATTAGTTATTCATCTTTATGAGCTATAAGATATAATATATTAGTATTAGTTAGGTCACTGTTATTAGTCACTGTAGGTTTATTTCTAACATCAACGAATTAGATTGCTAGTCCACACTTAATTCTTATGCTGTGTATTTCATTTACTACATGCTTATATAGACATAACATTATATATCATTAGATATTATTATTCACAATGGACATTAGTTGGGCTACTGTTACTGGTTATTCCATAATATGGATCGCATGCTGTCTATCCTTGATATCAATGAATTAGAATACTACAATAAGTTAGAATTTTGATACACTTATTTTTATTATTGAGCAGATATATTTGTTTGTTTATCATTATATGTTTCTATATGTTTTTATATGTTTTATGTATGCTAACCATCATGTTTTACATTGCATTGTTGTCATGTTGCTGATACATGACGCAGTATAGATTTGCTCTACTGCGCATGTCCGGGACTTTGTAAAGGTACTTGTACCTTTAAATTCTTTCCCATAAATACACGTACACACAGGGACTTTATTCATTCAATTTTACCCCTGAGGAAGGAGGCAGTAGCTTCCGAAACGCGTTGGGTGGTCCCTGATATCACTGCGTTGTCATCTGCTGCCGTTTCCCACTGTAAACCTTGCCGTGCGGCTGCTCCCCTTAAAGCATCTTTTGAATTTGCCGCCATTTCCCTACACGCGACCGCGAGGAGCAGGAGAATCTGCGGCTCAATCCGTCCGGTGCCGGGCGCTTCTGCGCATGCTCGAACTGCTGAGGACGGAAGCAGGGCACTCAGACAGCTTTCCCTGCCCCTGCGACAGTGTGGATGAACGCTTACTCCATTGCTGACAACTCACACACGTGGCAGACGCTGGAGAGAGGTGTGGGAGCCGTGCCAGCCACTATGAGAGGGGATACTCTCTAATTATCCACTGCTGTATACCATCTAGGCTTCGGTAAGTGGGCAATTCGGCCAGATATCGTTGGGACCTATAACCTTGTCATTATTGTCTTATATGTTTTTTATGATATATTAAATATACTTTTTTAGTCATCTGTGTGTTTCAGCAACTTTGTTAGTTATTGTTTGTCTGTTTGTTTTAATGTTAAACAGTATTATACTATGTTCTTCTTTTTTTCTTATATTTCATGTTTGATCACCGTCTGCTGAGATCATCATTGAATTATCCAATCGTCATCTGGTTGTATATTTATCCATTTATATATTGTTGTTAGCGCCATTGATACCATTATAGTTCCATTACTCTTATCTGACTGGGGGTCAGATGGGTATCTAGGCTGCTTCACTTTATTATTTATATAATTTTATTTATATAATTTAATATATATATATACATACGTTATTATTATTAGCGCTACCTATTGTGTTTTAATGTGCTCCACTGCTGCTATAGTGGAGGACAAGATTGCGTTCTACGAGTTGAGGGTAGAAGATTCTTTGGGATGCCGACCCCAGGCACTCCCTGCAGCCTTCGGCCACCCAGATGTCCTGGAAATCCTTCCGAACACACTCCTGAGGTGGAAGTAGATTGTACAGGCTCAGATACGTGATCCAGTGGCAAACGCCATACGTGAGGCTCTGCACCAGAATAATCCCTCCTTGGTGAAACGTGCCCCCTCCAATACTGTCGCAATCCTCATGACAGAATGGGACAAATTCCAAATAGAGAGTGGCCTTCTCTACCGGATCGTCCCCTTTCACAATCAACCTGACCGACGACAGCTGGTTCTGCCCCAGAGCATGCAGTACCATGTACTATGATCCCTACATGATGACCACAGACACCTGGGGGTGTATAAGACCTTCGGGTTAGTATGGGACCGATTCTTCTGGCCCAGAATGCGGGGTCAGTGGAACAGCATTGCCGTATATTCCTGAAGTGTATCCGGAGGAAGACACTGCCCACCCGTGCAGCTCCAATGTGCCACCTATAAACATCTGGGCCCCTGGATCTGGTCTGCATGGACTTCTTGTGGATTGAGCCCATTTCAAGAGGCATCGGGAATGTGCTGGTGGTGACTGACCACTATACGCGGTACACCCAAGCATTCCCTGCCAAAGATCAAAATACGATAACGGTGGCTTTAGTGCTGTGGGAGAAATATTTCCTCCACTACGGTCTCCCGAATTGGGTGTGCTCTGACCAGGTCCGAGACTTCAAGAGCAAGCTTATCAAGGAGCTGCTTAAATTGCTCAACATCCAGAAGTCTAGGACCACTATCCGTATCATCCCGAAGGAGACGATCTGATGGAGAGATTCAATCGTACACTGCTCAACATGCTTGGCACTCTAGAGGGCACAAAAAAGACTGGATGGAGTAAGCATGTTGAATCTCTGGTGCATGCATATAATTGCACCTGACATTAATCCACCGGATATACTCCATACTTCATTATGTTCGGGCGAGAGGCACGACTGCCCGTGGACATCCGCTTCCTGGCATTTACCAATGGGGTACCCAATACTGCTCATTTCAAATATGTACTGCGACTTAAAGACACCCTGCATGCTCCTATCAGTAGGCAGGGAAAGCCTTGACCCAGCTAAACGCCTGCATTAAGTGCAGGTATGACCACAAGGTCCGTTATTGGGAACTAAAGCCTGTAAACGCTGTTCTGCTCTGCAATCTAGGGATCCCCGGTAAACACAAGTTGGCCGACTGCTGGTGCAACAGGATCTTCAAGGTAGAATCCCAAATGCTAGGCCTCCATGTCTACCGCTTGCGGGAAATGGATGGCCGGGTAAAGGCTTGGCACTGAAATAATTTGTTACCCATTCCACAAGTAGAAGGCATTGACCCCAAATCAGAGACAATAGTAAGTGTCAGTGAGCCAGAGGGGTCTATAGAGCAATCAGATCCACAATCTGAATCAAATCAGGATTCTATGGAAGGAACCTCCGCTGGTTCCAATGGAGACTGGTGGGCACCTCTTAAGGAGCACTGGGTAATGGGAATATGCCTGCGCCTCATATACCCTCCTCAGTGGCTTCAACAAACCTTCCTCTGGATCCCAGAAGCCCAAGCTTTGTACCACTCAGAGACTTTGAGGGACTGGTTCACCCCTTAGCGATGGGCCAAGGCCCCAGGAATATGATAGACAATCCCAAGTAGGAAACAATGAAGAAGAGCCTTGCAGAAGCCAGCGAGTGAGACGCACTCCCACTAGAGTGGAATACAATTCGCTGGGGGCACCCCATTATGAGTCTAAGCAGTAGGCTAAGGGCAAGTTAGCCTCAGTTATCAACATTTTCATTGAAATGTACAATATTGTTTAAAACCTGCATCAGTTAAGTTGTATAATTGGTTATGCATTTTTATTATATAACTTGTGTCATGTTTATACTGTACATTGTTCCCATTTGGGGTCTTTGGTTTCTTCACCAGGGGGAGGATGTAGCCAGATCCCCCTCTTACGTCCAGGCTGCACGAGAGGGATGGCTGCAGGGATGGCTCCATGGGAGGTTGTGGCTGTATGCGGGTGCCGCCGGTGAAGCGACCCGGTTGCCGGACGTCCGTGGTGGTACCTAATAGAGGGCGCTGCCATCTTGTAGTCAGTAGAGCATGCGCATTGAAGCCTTGTGCATGCGCAATGCTAATTAGTGTGGCGGCAATTAGGAATAGGCTTAGCAAGAGGACTACAAGTCCCAGCAGCCTCAGGGGCTGCTTGACATGGGTTGCAGGAAGAATAATAGGGCTCCTGGAAGCACAGAGGAGATAAGTAGATACATTTGGTGCACTGAGACACCACACCAGTCGGAAGAAGGACAGCAATGGGATGGGTAAGGTCCAGGGAGAATTGGTCCGCTGGACTAGGTCAGGATATCCCCTTAGGTTCCAGCTAGATCCCATCACTATTAGCTTGTGTGCTGTAGGGAAGGCTCGACAGACAGGGACACTCCCCTTAGCCTATTAGTGTTAGGCTGAGTCCCTTCTGGCGCTGACTGCACTTATGCTTGAGAGTGGTGACGTCACCAACTCTTCAAGAATGAGCGTTCTGCTGTTCTGCACTAATTTTAGAGCAGGAGCGGGGGGCATGGCTATGAAGGAAGGGGGCGTGTCTTTGGCTGGATCTGGGCTGTGTGTGTGTCTCTGTGTGTTTGTGTGTGTGTGTCCTTTTGCTCCTTCCCTCATTCTCTCCCCCCCTTCACAACTCTCCGTTCCCCCCACCCACCTTCGCATAATTGCACCCTGTGTTTCCCTCTGGGTTTGTCATTTTATCCTACAACACTTTTCTCTGGGTTTTTTTCACACCAGTTTAACTCACATTGCACCCTCTGCCTACTAAATTTGTGCTGCTGCTTACACACACTATTTTCCCTCACACTTCTTTTTGCAGAAACTGTGACTCACATGCCCCCCCTTCCACCTCTCTCTGCTCAGCACTGCCTCTCTCTCTCCCCATTGGTCAGAGCAGGGTCATGTATCCCTGCACCGCGTGAGCCAGGACGGGAAGGTAAAGATTTAATAAGGTAAACGCACCAACCGCCAAGCACTAAGCATGCTCAGCACCAGCGGGGACTCAGCCTTAGTCAGCACATCTGTGATGGAGGCATGCAGTGTGCGCTGCTTGCATCTGGGACCAGACCAGGCCATCAACCCAGAGACTATCCTAAGGTGGGACCCTCCAAACGGACACTACCCCACGCAGAAGTGAATCTTCGGTGGGCAGACTGATCGTTTTTTTATTAGTACCTGGCGGCACCCCGGGGGCTGGAGCACCAAGGCAGGTATATCTATAAGTGCACCAACAACTCACGTGGGCAGCGCTGTCACACATACTTGGGGTGGGATTGGCAATTGTGGCCGGGACACTGGGACACTGGTGCCCCTGCACACAAGTACTGTGGGTTGGTGTACTTATATAATGTATTGTTATGTGCCACGTTGCAATGTTCCTGGTATAAGTACTATCTAGTAAATACTGTTACATATACTCTAGTGTGCAACTACTGGCTGTATTGTCTTGGAAGGGGCTATCCCACTGTGAGAGGATCCTTCCCAGGTGGAGGCGCTGTTAGTATACTTGTTACACACACCCCAGGCTCCCAGTGGCAGAGGATCAGTCTTCCTGTTTGCCACTCAGGTAATAGCAGTACCGGTAGTCTTCCTTAGTGACAGGGAAAAGGGGCTACAGATATATGCAAAATGTGTTTTTCACCATTAGTCCAATGGCAAAGTATTGTTGGTGTTATATAAGGAAACAACACATAAATAATCAGATGATTACATAAAGCCCCCTATAATTGCACTCTAGGTAGATGACATTCATAGTACAATGTCATCTGTCAAGGGGCCACTAAATGGCCTATTCCCTTATTAGGGTAAGCCGCGAAGGTCACACTCAAATGAAAATAAAAAACTTTTAATCAGTAATGTTTAAAAACGACGAGACACCATAAAAATGCATACACAATGCATATTAAAATCCCCAAATGTGTGTAGGCACAGAAGCAGGCAAAGGACTCTCAATGTCCAAAGCCTAGGGATAGGCTGACACAATACTGCATAAATCCACACAGTAGGTATGTGTGGTTGCGTGACCAAAGTTAATAAATCAATGGAACTGCAGCCGCTGACACGCTTACAATCAGGTTGTATTTCACCTAACCGAGGGGTATTGATACTCCATTACTCACTGCAGCATACCATTGATTTATTAACTTTGGTCACGCAACCACACATACCTACTGTGTGGATTTATGCAGTATTGTGTCAGCCTATCCCTAGGCTTTGGACATTGAGAGTCCTTTGCCTGCTTCTGTGCCTACACACATTTGGGGATTTTAATATGCATTGTGTATGCATTTTTATGGTGTCTCGTCGTTTTTAAACATTAAGGATTAAAAGTTTTTTATTTTCATTTGAGTGTGACCTTCGCGGCTTACCCTAATAAGGGAATAGGCCATTTAGTGGCCCCTTGACAGATGACGTTGTACTATCAATGTCACCTACCTAGAGTGCAATTATAGGGGGCTTTATGTAATCATCTGATTATTTATGTGTTGTTGCCTTGCGTTCTCCCTTGCACCAGGTAGTTTACCTTTTTTATATATTTTTTGTGTTTGTATGGTGAAGCGACGTGCCCCCTGTGTAAATTAGTTATATAAGGAAAGCAAGAAATTAACTTAAAAAGGAGTCCCTCTCAAAGGCATATTGCGTCAAACAGAACTTGTTTTAGGCAAAAACTGCATGCAAATTTTATTTTATTTTGAGCAATATTTTTGCATATATCATTCTATCACTACAAATTGTCTTCCTTTTTTGGGTGATTTTGCACTAATTATCTCACATTTAATCAATAGTTAACATGTAGTTAATCTATCTTCTATATCTTCTATCTATCTATCTAAATGTCAAAAATTGTTTGTTGGTTTGTGGGTTTGTAACCGGCTGGGCGGTTACATTGCAACACACTAACCCCACCCCCAGTGACATCACAGGATGGCAAAGAACTTCCCGCCCCCAGTGACATGACGCGATGGCAAAGAACTACCCGCCCCCAGTGACATGACTGATGGCAAAGAACTACATTTCCCATAATGCTATGCACCTCGTGAAGTATGGGAGTGTAAAAATGGTGTCTCACAATTTGGAAATCTGTATTAAGAGACTGCAGACAGGTGTGTGATGTGTGTAACTGTGCTGTGTGTCACAGTTGTGTGCATGCGCTGAAGGTGAAGCCAGGTATCATTCTACAAGTTTCAAAATTGTTGCTATATAAAGACGTGCAACAGGCATTCCTGTTACTATCTTACGAATACTGCTAAAGTGTTATTAGAGCCTCTGTTGAAAATTTAAATAGTGCTTTGTGATTCAGTGTGGAGTATATTGTAGTACTGCTTACTGATTCAGTCTGGTGCATTTTTAGTAGTTTTTTTATTCAGTCTGCTCATTATAGTTGTAGTGCTTTTTTCATCAAGTCTGCTGGATTCAAAATGCCTCCAAAAAAACACAAACACATTGGACAACTTCATCCGAAAGCAAACAAATCAAAATGACTGCGACCTACTGAGACAACCGAACAGCTTGAGACACCACTTCAAAAAACATTCACTGAATTTTTCTTTTCACGTTTCTTATGGAGCCTTTCCGAAAACCATATAGCTGCCTTAAGATATTTCTAACAAATAGTACCTATGAGAAAATGAAATCCCGGGCAACGCTGGGTATATAAGCTAGTTGTGTATAAAATACACAAATAACTACATTTCTCATTGTCTATGGTGGTAAGTAAGCTCCATTGATGCAGTAGGTAGCTTATAATGCATTGCATTAGGAGGGGTTGTTCTAACTGCCTTCTGAATTATTTACTAATACATTAATTTACATTGCTACGTTAGTATAATTTCCTTCCTACAGTATACATTTTAGAATGATTAACATTACAGTATGTTTGTATCATAGAAGAAAACTGATAACAACAGTATCCTGGGGCAGAGCAGAATTTTGTTAAGCCATGAAGCCCATCAATTATTTAATATTCTGATTTTCCAAGATCGTCAAACTAAATAATTTATTTGCATGTTTGCTAAGTTTTATTCGAGCTTCTAAGATAAAGGCTAGTGTCGGCTTATAATTAATAATGTTAACAAAAAAAAATATGAATCAGAGATGGGTTGACATTAATACAAACCATTTTTATTAATGTTAATTGACTGAAGCCCTAACTTATATTGCTTTGTATCATTGTTCCAATCCTCAAATATATCTTGATGATGAAAATAGAAGATACATTTGATGCAATGTAGTTTAATATATTCAAATTAGAAAATGCAGAATAGAAAATGAATCCTTTACTGGCTTTTCAATGAAGAGAAGTCCTGATGCTTGGTTCTCTATGCCATTGATTCATCTATAAATATATTCTGAAACGTTTGAGTAGCTATAGCTACATGTTTCAAGCTGTGATACAATTTAAAGGACTCGCAAGATAGTTCTTTGTGGATAAGATTAAGTATGTAGAGCTTTCAAAACATCATGCCTCTTGTTCATGTATACTGTTGCATTACAGTTTGATTATATGCACATCATTAAGTAAGCATCCCCCTATTTTTGTTAATCTGTGCCTTAAGGGTACAAAATGGTTTTGGTCAAAAAAGGTGGTTCACAGAAATACAGTGTGTTGGCACACATATCTTAATGATATGTACTTAAAAAAGTATCTGTGTTCCAAAAAATAAAAATAAAATGTGCATTGTCCTCCATGTTCAACTTGGGGCATTCCATAAAAAGTCTGTTTATAGTGTTTACCTTGAATTTCTTCAAATGTCCTCAAAAGTGCTCCTCCCAATGTTTTTCACATTTTCGGTAAACGTAGCATTTTTTGCAACATTTGTGCATAAGTTCACATTGCTAAAATAAAATAACTCCTGAGATGCGTAGTATTGTATTGTAATATATTGTATGTCTTTATTTATATAGCAAAACAAATATAATCACTGCGCTTCTCCATGTAAAGAGCATGCAGCTAGTGAAGGAAATGGCCATACAAATGTGCAAAACAGAAAGTGAATCCCTGCGCTTCTCCCATAGGGATAGCAATTAATGGGGAATATATATATATATATAAATGTATGGTGTAAATACCTATAAGAAAAAAGGAGACTTTTGGTTTACATCCTTTGATCAAATAATGCCAAGCCTGCTAACCACGTCAAGGTAAGTCTCTTTAGCAGGTCCCTACGCTAAATGCATACTAGTGTTATGTGAAATAAGCCCAGAAGGGGTTAAAATATCAAAGCATATGCTTGTATAACCTAGTGCAATTAAAAACTGATATATAGCAGTACAGATACTCACATGTAAGTGAAGTGGAATAAGGGGACCTTGCTAGGAGATTATATACCTAGAAGAGGAGGGGCTGGCCTGCCACAAACTGCTCAATAAGCAGTTGCAGGTGATTGGCTAAATATATTCAATTACACCATAGTAGTGTTGCTCTCTAGGAGCGTGCTGCAAAGGATTAGAATCGGCCCAACAAATAATGTAAAACAAATATAATCAGTGCGCTTCTCCATGTAAAGAGCATGCAGCTAGTGAAGGAAATGGCCATACAAATGTGCAAAACAGAAAGTGAATCCCTGCGCTTCTCCCATAGGGATAGCAATCAATGGGGAATATATATATATATATATGTATGGTGTAAATACCTATAAGAAAAAAGGAGACTTTTGGTATACATCCTTTGGTCAAATAATGCCAAGCCTGCTAACCACGTCAAGGTAAGTCTCTTTAGCAGGTCCCTACGCTAAATGCATACTAGTGTTATGTGAAATAAGCCTAGAAGGGGTTAAAATATCAAAGCATATGCTTGTATAACCTAGTGCAATTAAAAACTGTTTATTTATATAGCGCCATTAATGTACATAGCGCTTAACAGTAGTAATACTGACAATCATATAAATAACAAATAATACAAATAACAGGTCATGGGAATAAGTGCTTCAGACATAAAAGTAAAATTTAGGAAGAGGAGTCCCTGCTCTGAGGAGCTTACAATCTAATTGGTATAAAGGAAGAATGTACAATGACAGTGGGAGGGCATTCTGGTAAGTGTGTCTGCGGGGGGCCAAGCTTGATGTATCATGTGTATAGTATTAGCCACGGTCGTACACATATGCTTCTTAAGCAAGTGGGTCTTAAAGGTGAATAGAGAGGGTGCTAATGTAGTTGGGTATTGAGGGGAGGGGCATTCCAGAGGTGTGGGACAGTCAGTGAGAAAGATTTAAGGCTGGAGAGGGCTTTAGATACAAATGGGGTAGAGAGAAGACATCCTTGAGCAGAACACAAGAGTCAGGATGGTGCATACCGAAAAATTAAGACTGACATGTAAGGAGGGGCAGAAGAGTGTAAAGCTTTAAAGGTGAGGAGGAGAATTGAGTGTGAGATGCAGGATTTGATCGGAAGCCAGGAAAGTGATTTCAGCAGGGGAGACACTGAGACAGATTTAGGAAAGAGTAGAGTGATTCTGGCAGCAGCGTTTAGGATAGATTGTAGGGGAGACAGGTGAGAGGCAGGAAGACCAGACAGCAGGAGGTTACAGTAATCAAAATGGGAGAGAATGAGGGCCTGAACTGGTAGTGAGAAATAGTGAGAAGAGCTGTCTGATGATGCTACAGTATCCCATCTGCATGGCAGGAACCCAATAAAACTGCCACAAAACTCAAATCTGTATTCATATAAAGAGAGAGTAAACACACACATTCAATGCAGAGATATTTTTAGACCATTTATCTGTGTATTCAAGTGATGTGGTTCACATTGTTTCAGGGTATAAAACATCCCTTCAAAAGAGGGGTAGTACACGCACTCAATCAACTGGTATAGAGCTGGAATGGCAGCCTGGTTATATATTGGCTACGGCTGACGTTACATCTTTATATACTGTGATTGATCACAAACTAGGCTGCCAAGCCGTGTCTCGCATATTGGAAAATAGAAACAATTATTCTTCAATTAAAAGGAGTTTTTTGGTGGACAGTATTTGGTTTATTTTGACTCACAATTATTTCACCTTCAATTCACGTTATTACATTCAGAAATGTGGCACCGCTATGGGTACGAGGTTTGCTCCTAGTTATGCCAATCTGTTTATGGACAGTTGGGAGGAGGAATTTATTTGGAACAACTGTCCTCTAGGAGCGGGCCTGGTGCTCTGGCGGTGCTACATTGATGATGTGTTTTATGTTTGGTCAGGCAGTCAAGCCTCACTGGATGCCTTTTGCACTTATTTAAATTGTAATCATCACAGCCTTACATTTACTTGCAATCACAGCACGGAGCACATTGATTTTTTAGATTTACACATTTATATTGATCAGAATACACTTCACACCAGGACTTTTTTCAAGCCAGTACAAGCTAATAATTATGTACGTGCAGATAGTCAGCACAACCCACAATGGCTACGTAATATCCCTAAGGGTCAGCTAGTGCGCCTTAAGCGCAACTGCTCTGAGGATGAGCCTTTTAAAATGCAGGCAAAAGACCTAAAAAGTAAATTTCTTGAGAGAAAATATCCAGAGAGTCTCTTAGATGAGGCATTCGAACAAGTTACTAAAATAGAAAGAGATACTTTACTCAAATATAATAATAAGAAAAAAGACACAACAGAAAAATGTAATAATAAAGTTGCTTTTATTACCCAGTATAACGAGATGGCCCCTAAAATAAAACAGATTATAAACAAATATTGGCCCATCTTGTTAAAAGATGATATATTGGTGGACATTCTCCCAGAAAAACCCCAAATTATATTCTCTAAGGCTAATAATTTAAAATCCAAATTAGCCCAGAGTTGTCCAGTTAAGCAACAGAAACAGAAACAGATACAGTAGGGGGTCCTAAAGGATTTTTCACTTGTGCGAAATGTGTGGCTTGCTCCTATAGTATGAATGCTAAACATTTTACATCTAATGTAACCTCTGGAAGCTATCCCATTAAGACATTAATTAATTGCCATTCCACCTTTGTAATATACTCGCTTCAATGCCCTTGTGGCTTGCAGTATATTGGCAGAACTTGGAGAACCTTCCAGAGACGTGTCTATGAGCATGATTATAACATCAAGAAAGGATTGGTCACACATAGTGTCTCCCATCATTTTCTTTTGTGCCATAATAAAAATCCTAAAGGTTTGCGCTGCCAGGCCATTGAAGTGGTTCAGCCCAGTCTAAGAGGTGGGAGTAGATTAAAACAGGCCAGTATGCGTGAAGCATACTGGATTTATGAACTAAAAACACTGTCCCCTAGAGGGCTGAACATAGACTTCGAATTAAAAGCCTTTTTATAATATGATATATTATGTTCATTTTCTGTCAGCCCCATTATTTATTATTTTAATATTCAATTTTAAATGTTTTTATGTTTTTATGTTTTTATGTGCTGTTTAATGTTGTGTAATGTATGTTTAGCAAGCTTTGATGTTGTCTAGCTCTGACTATGGCAATCGATGGGTTAAAATAACACTGTGTTATCTAATTAGTTAATTAGAACCACCCATGCAGTGTATATAAACTGCTGATTGTCAGGGCAAGTCACAACCCCTGAAGAAGTGCACGTATGTGCATGAAACGTCGTTGGGAGATTATCCTGTTTTTAGAGCTGTTCGTTTGGTTGTGGAGGATATTGGCAGCATTTGTGTAGGCTGTGGGGGGAAAGGAAAGGAAGAAGAGCAGCGATTTCGGTAACACCGTGGCGTGTGACGTCACATCCACCCGGAAGTTCCGGTTTTCGTGCAACTCAACATCCATCCCCCACACGAGGCAATTCCGAAAGGAGCTCCAGTTATCATCAGAGAAGAGCACCTGAGCGATCTTCAGCCTTACTGCTTTTACCATCCACTGTCCTGTAAGTAGGGTTTCAATTTTACCCCTCTGGACTTAAGTGCTGTATCCTCTGGAACCCAGTATTTCTATGTTAATAAATAGCTTTTTGTTAGGATTATAGCCTTGCTAGTGTCTGTCTGTTATTGTGTGTTACTGCTGCGGCAGAGTTTATTCGAGCATTTGCCCGTTCTCTGCCGCAGCAGTAACCTGGCGCGCTCCGGAGGGTGCCGGGCGCGCGCCAGGGCAGCGGAAGAGCGCCCTCCGATCGGGGCGCTCTCCCTACCGCGGCCGGGTCCGCCGGGTCCCCCGGAACCCCCTGCCGCCGTCCCACGATCGCGGGACACCAGGGCTCCCTCGGGGAGCCCTGGACGCGCGTGCAGGGGGCGCTGACACCCGATGACACGTGACCGCGCATCGGTGACGCGCGGCACGCCGAGGGAGTGGGGCTAGCAAGCCGGGGTATCCCCCGGCTTGCGGAACTAGCCCTGCTCGATTTAAATGTGTCGGCAGTGTATGTTTGTCATGTGTGAGTTTTTAATGTTTTAATGTCAACTTTTTTGGCATACTGCACCATTATCTGTTTGTTTTCTTCTCTTTTTTACATATTGCACTACCATTTGGTGTGAGCCGTTCATTGACCCCTTCACTGCCTATCTGTTCAAGGACACTTTTGTGACTTTTCAAGAGACGTTTTTTTTTTTTTCGGAGTTATTATTATTTAAAGGACTGATTTGGCGCAGGCAATTCTTTCTTTTCTCTGTGGTATAGAGGTGGGGTACTTAGCTGCCGATGCACTTGTTCAGGGAGATCCAAGGTTCCCAGAATGAGTAGTCAGGAAGGAAGATGCAGGCACACGGTCTTATTATCCATGAAAATTGATTGTGCCAGTGAAACCAACGTTTCGGCTGGACAGTGCTGCCTTTTTCAAGGTGGCCCTGTCCTGCCGAAACGTTGGTTTCACGTTGGTTTCACTGGCATAATAAATTTTCATGAAGAATAAGTCTGTGTGTCTGCATCTTCCTTCCTGACTACAAACATCCCTTCCTCAGGTACAGGTGGCACTTGTTGCCATCTGCAAATGAAGAAGGGACATGTGTACCCCAAAACGTTGTGCACCATGTCCCTTGTTTACAGTAAAATTATCTGACTACTGTACCTAACTCCTGAGGTGTGCAGGTCAAGTAAAGATTTTTTGGTCTTGTACTGTACAATACTGTACAGTACCAGTCTTAGAGAACGTCTGGGACATGAAAATACTCAACTTTTTAAATCTTTTATTTCATACAAGTATTTTCATATACATTTATTGATGTAGAAATTTCTCAAGAAAATAACATACAGTATTTGTAAACATTATTTGTTAAATACCATTCTGTTATTCTATCTTTTACTTCTATTATTGTCCCAACAATATAACTTATTTTTATTTACTTTACTTTAATTGTTTGGTTACGTTTTTAGTGTTATAATGGGGACAGAAATGTGCCTCTTAAGTCTATTCAAAATTACAATTGGTCATGTCTTTAATAAATGCTTCTGAGATTTGCATACCAAATTATGTTCCTGTTTCACTATACACCTCTAGATGGCGGTAAAAGAACCAAAAGTTTCTGTGTACTAATTTCATAACATTAAAATTATTATATAATGTGTCTCCCTGTGTAACTGTCCTCATAGTTATTATTATAATCCCTTAAATGACTGTACAAGGATTATATAATAAAAAGAGATGTGCTTCAATAAGTACTACAAATATAATTACTCAAAAAAAATGCACAGATAATTAGACATTTGCATTTATAGAACCAGAAATTGAAAACAGTAATATTTATGGTATGTTGATACTAGTATTTAAATATATATTTTCTAATAATAAACAAAAAATGATACTGTCAGTCTAGCGAAGGTTTGGAGTTTGAGTTGGAAGCTCCAATCCAACTTCAGTATAAACGATATGACCTTAAACAATTTACCCGATTTCCTTGCTACTTCTTTACTGTAGATACCTTAAATTAATCCAAAAAAATAATTAACCATAGCTCACAGAGAAAATAATTGGTCAAATGTTTCTTGATATTGTATATAATATTTATAATTTTGTAAAGTTATAGATTGTACATTATACTACAGTATATAAGTGAAAAGTGTAATACGGGAAACGATCTGGGATTCAAATTCCAGGACAACACACATACAGTATTGTATGGCAAACACACAAGAGAAAATTCCTTAAAGGCTGCTGGATATAGATGGGCAGAGCTGAACAACATGTTAGTGTATGGGTTGCCTGCAGCTGCTTTCCCCACAGCTTACAGGCATAACAAAACGTAATGCCTTCCGTACCATTAGAAAGCGTGAGATTCCAGCTCACAGGCACACTTTGACCAACGTCGTCCGGACATTGGCAGCCAACAGAATCACAGCCTGTGATTTGGTGGGCTTTATTTTAATTGCCATTCAGTATGTGTCCGCTAGATGGCACATCATTTTTTTCATAAAGACACTAGGTGAGAGAGGGAAGATGGAGACATCTTTATATAAGAGAATATCTTCAAAGTGTAAAACATATTGTGTGTCTTAAAGTCATCAAAATTAATATTAAATTAATATACAACCCAAAGTTTGAAGACAGCTCCAAATAGTCAGACTTTCCAAGGGTCTGTAGTAGAATATCCAAGGTGAATCAGGGCACAAATAATCTCATGGTAAATGTAGATGTAAAACAAATGTGTGTCCTATATGGATGTTTTAAGGAATCACCAATTGTATGGAGAGTCTTCGCTCAACTAGAATGAAAATTTAAGAGCAGGTGCTACCTAGGAGTTAATAATAAAACAGATAAAGTTTGCATGGAAGAGAACACCAAAAGAGATCTTATACAGTATATGGTGCACACTGCTAAATGTGGATAAAGAATAAGAAATTATGATGAATAAATAAAATGTAACTTTTAATACATCAATGTACATACGTGTGGCATAAAATATAAACAAACACTAGCAGTGATTAGAGTTTAAATACTATTAGTCAGAACTCTCTATGAGTGAATAACATTGTTAATGTTCTAACACAGTGTACTTAAAAACACTGCTGTTGCTGCTTAATTAGCTTAGTGCAGTATATAGACGCATAGGTTCCCGGATACTCAAAAACACTCAAATAAATAAACATTTGGGTGGGCTCCGTATGTGAATAGAGGATCACCTACAGTCCAAATGTTTGTTCAGAATGATAAGATAAGTGCAGTGAGTGTAACCAGTCTGCCCGTCAGTGTCGCTGAGATGAAATGCTTAGTACACCCCTCAATAGAAACACACACTGTCTGGAGGTAACCTATAGGGAACAAAATCTATCTGGTGAGGGATGAGTAGATAAGTAGGAGGATGAGATAACCAAGCCATGGAATTAAGGTTGCAAAATATGATGCAGCCAAATGTGCAGGTAAGCTCTAACAGGTTCCTAACCTTAATCTAAGTGAGCTCCCAGGGTGGAACCTACCATACACTAACATTGCTATTAACCCTTTTGGGGAGGGGATGGGGTTACACTTTCCCCTAACTAGACCCAATGTTGCCAACATTGCATGGGTACACATTGACAATGTTAGAATACACAGAAACATATAGATAGTTATACAGTCTGTAATAACATGTAATACTCTACCTTCACACCTAAACATATTTAACTTAAAGCACTTAACCTTACCCAGGTAGCTACGCAACACAAACTCCTGCAGCAATCGATGATGCTGCAACAGTGGGATTCTCTTGCTCCACCGCTTGTGAAATCTGAGGCAAACCCACAAAAAATACCTGAATAGTATTGTCCCTCAACGGTCCCACCTAAATGGTCAATAGAGGCATCTCAGCAACAATAAGGATAGGTTCGGCATCATTCCTCTATTCTGGGGTAGAACTCACCTGTTCAAAGTCACGGACCCAGGTTGACTGATATAAGGAGGAGGAGCTTTAGGTTCTGTGGGAATCTTATGGATGGATGTGTCAGTTCCTTTCGGGTACCACTCCCTTGAGCAGAATTGCTCATCGACTCTATCATCCAATGTACATGTGGCTGCTTGTTAAATAAATCATGACACAGTGTAATATCTTGTGTGTTGTTGTTCATCTGAGGTTGTATTTACCTAATTTTAAGACCTGCTAAGGAACAGATGATTGTTATTATGTCCTAATATGTAAAACCATAGAATTCAAAGAGGAGCTTTTTTTTTCTTGGTACATTAGCCGCTAGTAGTCGCACGTATTACCCGTCCATTTCTTCTGGAGACCTATTATATGCTGGCATTATCATATCAGTGATAATACGAGACATGGGACACCCCCTGTCCATTGCACCTACGTCACCACACTCTCCCAGCACTTGGCCCGTAGTGGTCTACGACCACCCCGCAACTCCACAAATCCATCCCCCTCTCATCAGGTCGTGTGGTTCCGTGGTGCATCCTGCAAGTAACAGACTCCTGAGTCCTCCCGTTAGGTGTTATAAGAGGAGTATCAATCAGGACAGTTCGCATGAGTAATGGGTACTAGTCCACTACTTTCACCGTGCAGTTCCCCCCACCATCCTAATCATCAGGCCGTCTCTGCTTGTCCGCAGGGAGAATGGATCGCTGGGTTGGAGGAACACTCCATTCTCGGTGTGACCAATAAGAAGACCCTAGCAGAGTAATCTCACACTCACACAGTGGGGTTTTCTTTGAGACACGCTCTTTATTATAGTACGTTGGATGTAGACAGACTGCCCTATCAAGCTGCACGAGCTCCTAGCCGACCAACATCTTTCCGTGCTGAGTCCTTGCCAAGGAAATACCCCATCCCGTATTGACGTTGGGATTCCCTATTCCTAGTGGCGATCACCCACTCTGAATAGGATAAAGATGCGCCAGGAATCCCTGGACACCAGTGTTATAATGGCTTAAGACCGACTTGATTTGGCCTCACGCTGCTAAAATACCGAGAAAAATCCAATAAATCACCCCAATACGTACAGCTAAGTGTTCATGTACAGCGCACTTCATGCGTCACACAAAAGGATTGCCTCCAACTCCCTTATGCAGGACAAGACATCACTCTCTCTACCAATGTTTCTCTGCCCCATCTGCACAAACACTACTAACTAGGTTGGACCCATTTAGCGCTCAGGGGGTCCAGCGCGCCTCCTCTGATTGTCACTACATCCAGGGAACCAGAAGCATACAGACCCACTCGACCCGTCCTTACAACCAGGATAACCCAACCAGGGGGTGCAGGGACAACAAACCATCCATAAAGCCTACCTAGTTGGCAAAGACCTGTACATTACCAGGACTTACTGCCAACAGGGAAATGTTCATGCATCATTTATTATTCATGGCTACAATACTCCCCCTGGTATTTAATACACACACCGACCCAGCTGTGACCATAAATTTGTTGGTACCTTGCGCCACGTAAGAAACACTGCAAGAACACACAAATAACACATGACAAAACATCATTACATTGACAATAATAATAGCACGCCCCATCGCCTCCCTAGACCAGGCAGGGATCGCTCTAAAGAAACACAGCAACCACTCTCATAATTAAGGTTGAAATAATCAATAATAATGCCGAGGCATCTGGTTCTTCACCTCCCGCCACCGCATCATCATGCACCGATCACGCTGTAATTCCCCTTGAGTATCCCTCGCTCATTGCATACACACCACTTTGTGCATGTAGCACACTGCGTCCTATCAGTTCCCACGACACCCCATGAAAAGTTGATCTATCAAAAACAAACACCTCCAGTGCTCGGCCTAAGCAGTCACCGTTACAATCTGGCTCCACACCTTCGATGATTAATAATGTTTGGGATATCAATCTTATTGAGGCATCTCGCCCTATTCTCCGCTATATCTCTCTCATTATGAGGTTCCGGGACATCACGGTATCAAAGCCCATGCGACCTTCATGTATTTTGCGCAATAGCCCGTAATCAGCTCGGCAAACCCGGTCAAGTCTACTTTTGCCAGCCAGCCTGGCATCACCCATGACAGGGGCTCCATCGTCTCTAACCGTGTCACTCCAACCCTGTGGACCCCTTAGGGATAATAGGCTTGCTCTTGCACTGCACGCTCCCACCTTACCCTTAGGCGGCCCTAAGGTTGCCTCCGTCGTCAAAGTCACCTGTCAAGCCGGGCCCCACCAGTGATCACCACCCCCACTCCCCTCTCTAAGATAAAGTCGTGGTGCTCGGTCGCAACCAGGATACAATACCCCTCGTTCACAAACAAATCTGCGGGTTCCCACCACATCTAGCCTCATCATCCCTTCCGCGTCCTTCGGACAGCGCCATCGGTCTATAGAATCTTCTATGATAGGGACTCCTCTCAGCCCACAAGATACCACCACGGACGTACCCTCAGATCGATCACAAACTCCCTTTGTACCGGTGCGGCTGGTTCTAACAGAAATGCTTAGCATATCACTCGTGCAATTACTAGATTACCGAACCTTCTGTACGCGACATACCTCCCCTCCTCCCTCCGACTCCCCCAATCCAAGTTACCCAACTCGCAGGCTTTCCAGTCCCGATCATCCGGAGACCCAAATCCGTGACTCCCTGGACACCCTAATCTGGAACTTGGCGCGCAACCCTCAAATCAAATAGCTGTACGCGCCTACCTAGGACGCGCCTTTTAGCTCAAGCAGCTGCCTTGCGGGCTAAATACCTTGGGTCTGTCTGTCGTGACGGGGTTTGGTGGACACAGCTGATCTTTCTAAAGAACAGGCTAGCATTGACAGGGTTACGACCTCCGCACAATCTCTAGCGACTACCCGATGGTGCCTTAACCATGCGCCACAAACAGTTCCGTAGTCTTGACTCTACCCATCACTCAGCTGGGGCCTTCTGGTTCTGCAACTCCGAAAAACGGCCCTTCACCCAGCTCACCCTGGTAGTAAGAAGGGGATCGTTCCCCTGCTAGCGAGAACCGCAAGAGGGTACGCCAATCATGCTCCCACTCGACTCCCATAATAAAAATGCTACTGATCCTCCTTAACCCCACACCTCCTCAACACGACCTTGCTGCAGGAGACCACATCATTGCGGTCTTGGATCCCCAATCGGGTCTCTTCACTCCTCCACGAGGACTCCGGCCCAACAGCCCGTCGCTGCTGCGCGACTCCATGTCTTGCTCTGACACGCTCTTCCCTAGCTCCTTCCACCCCTTGGGTCTGCGACAGGCACGAGTGTCTTCAGTACCCAGCTAACCCCACCCTGACCCCTCGCAGGGTCGGTTGTGGTCTAACTCTACCCACCACGCCTCCTTCCCTACTTCCCCTAGTCACCCACGCTCCGCAGTGGGACACTTGCTACCCTTCGATCGGGTGTCGGCGGTAGCGGGAGACTCTCACTTCCCGTGTCTCCACACCACGAGGTGAATTGCAAAATCCCCTTGCATGAGCGTAAAACACAAAGGTATACAATCACTCTTCTTGATTCAACTGTCTTACTCGTCCAGCCAGGCAACAACATCCGTCGTCCCGAGACTTACTAAAACTTGCACAATTTCGTTGCCAGAGGCAAATCCCAGTAGGAGACACAGGCGACTGGGCTACCGCGGTGATCACCTCACATACCGATGGCTGGGTACCCATTTTTACCGTCGGAAGCAACAGAGCTTGACTCCGCTAAATGTCCGCGAGGACTGATGCCACTCAATTGTATACAAGAAGGGTCTCCCGGCATGCCTCCTCTAAATCGGCATCGGCAGGAGACACTGATACCGGTCACTCCCACAGTGCACCCGTTGACGAATGTGGGCTGAAGGGCCACATAACCTACTGCAGTTCCACAGGTGGGGCGTGCATCGGGCCCAGATCGTCTTCCCACAGCTGAGTACCGCCCGGCAGTACTGCACTGCGCAAAACACACGCCACAAGGTCCCACATCTCCACCGGATTACCAGGAAGCCTTCCTGGAGCCGCGGAATAAGGGTGAAGTGGATAGTCACCAGACACCTGGTCCACTTTGGATTCAGCAGCGTTTCAGCCCATCTTAACCAGCGGAGGGCACGCGCCTCAGAGGTCACTATATGTGTGTCAATGCTCTTCGCTAAACCGAAAGGCATGGTATGATTAGCAACCCTTCCCTCCCATTGTTCTCTGTCGACAGCCGGATGGGAACCAGCAACACCACTCCCCCTGGTTGAAACTAGGAGGTGTCCTCTTAATACTTGTAGGCTAGACCCAGCACAGGTGCGGAATGACAGGTCAATCTAAGTCACATGGGGCGTGCTGAGCTCCAGCTTTCGCAGTCCAAACTCAACTCCTCAGGGGTGTGAGTCCTCTCTCCGTTGGCGCCCATTCCTGACCAACATATACGCAAACAATGCAAAAAAGTTATGCAACACGACTTTCTGGCAGCATCGCCCACAGCGGTGTCACCGGGAACGCGAGAGACCCGCCATCTGGTTAGTAATTAGTCCCTTTTAATCCCAAATTTCAGCAGCATCGTGGCTGTTATGTTAAATTGGGTAATACAACAAAGTCCATTCGCGTAAATCTGCCCATCACACGGATCACACCTCGTCATGCTCACTTAATTCTCAGGGGTATCAGATCCCTAGAACACAAACAACATAGATAACACAGGACAGCCGAAGCGGCTTTCACACACGCATTCAAGCAAACACACAAGATCTCCCGGTAGCATTGTTCTTCGGCCACGCACAGTTCCCATATTGCGTGTTCTTCCCACTCTGACCGCAATCCTGGACTCTTCCCGCTCTATGCAGATTCCTCCTTATACTTGTGGTTCTTTCTCCCCCGCATCCTCCTGGACCCTTCTACTCTGTGCAGATCCTCCATACAGCCTGAACGTGATTCTACAACCCAGTACTCGTTCCTTCCTGCTCAACTCACCTCTTCCCATCACCACCTCGTCGCCAATGCGCCCTCTCCAGCCTCCTCTCTCGCTCGAATAACTACCTCCATCCTCTCATATCTCCTAGCCTCACTGCCGTCCCGATGATCACCAATCTAGGCAAAGGAAATACCCAAGTCCATCTCTTTCCTCTCTCAGGACCTATCCTTCTCCCATATCCACTGTCCATCCTGACCATTCTGCTCTGTGCAGATCCGCCCGATTCTGACAGTCTCCTCTTGATCGTTGAACACTGAATTTCCTTTACGTGGAGCGCCGCTTCTGCCGAGGCAAGCTACCCACAACAAAATCCGTACAAAAACATGCCTGTGCAACCACCACTCTGTGTACCTAAGTAGATTCTGACTTGACTCGTGTTTGTCACTACCAATCAGTCGAAGGCTCACTCTCTTCTGTGTGCTACGTAACCACGTTCCTCCATATACTTTGCTCCTGGTAAGTGATCTGAGAATGAAAGACTAGAGCGACTACTGGGCTCTTTCCATGCAGTACCTTGGGCGTCGGACCAACTTATTGGCTAGCCTAGTGCGGACACCTATACCATTAAATTTCCTGCCCTATTACCTATTGTTTACCCATTCAGAAACAGAGACCTCAGAGGCGTCCCCCTCTAGCACTAACCTCGAGGCGACTAGGAACAGCCATATCCCCCGTCTCCAAGACTAGCACTAACCCTTAACGAGAGACCCAAGGGCTCATTAGGCGTGGCATGCAGCTCCAAGCATCATCCCTGACTAAACCCCCCTCACCTAACAACCTGGCTCCGCCCACACCAGCACAAAGTGGCACAGCAGACACTGTCCCTGTTTCCTAATTATTGTTCCTAGCAAAAACCTGTCCTGCTTAACAGGTATAATCAGCACCGCTCCAACTGTAAACGGCTGAACCCCACCTTGTCTTACCCCCCCAATCTACCACATTGGCCCTTGTTGGTTCTAAACCGGAACGAATTCCCCAATACAAAGGTCGTTTGACGACAGAGAGTGTACGTTCGCTTTTTCACACAACTGTATATATACTATATATATCTATACTCTATATATTAATATATATATTATATCTATCATATATATATATATATATATATATATATATATTTATATATCTAATATATGCAATATGATACCGTGTTTGAGACGAATATCTAGAGGCAGCACTCCAAAGGTAGTCAAAAAACTTTGTATTATCAAGACATCATATCAACGTTTCGGTCCTACGTCGGACCTTTCTCAGTGATGAGAAAGGTCCCGCACGTAGGACCGAAACGTTAGATATGATGTATGTATAATACAAGTTTTTTGACTACCTTGTGAGTGCTGCTTCTTGATATTCGTCTCAAACATGGTACGTATGCCTATTTATTCTATATAGGATTTGCACCCATCATCTTGATTTTCCCGACGGAGTGCCTGTTGTTCTTGCTTATCCGAGATATATAATATAGATATAATATATATATATATATATATATATATATATATTATATATATATATATATATATATATTATTATAATATATATATATATATATATATATTATATATATAACACACACAAAAAGGATGTTGCTCACACTATATATTATATATTATGGTTAAACCAGACCCAAAATTAGACAGACTACCTTGATATAAATATAAACCAAGAAAGTCAAAAGTAAAATATATTAAGGAAAACTGCTGGTGCTAGGGGATGAAGATAATGTAAAACACACTAAAGACTAAGACAATCCCCAAAAATAGCACTCTAAACATACCACAAAATAACTAATCAAATATGAAAAAGACTTGGATACAAAGTCAAAGTAGAAAAAGAATTGATTTTAATAGCGAGCAATAAGACACACTAACATTGAAAACATAAAACACTAAAGGGCAAAAATACATGGGAGCTGTGACTGACTAATAATGAGAAAAAGTAAATAATGCTGAAAATGAACCATAACAAAAAATGTATCTAATAAAACCTAACAACTATATAGGCGACACAAATAACTAAATGGTACAAAAAAAACTAAAGACCCTAGCTACAGAACATATAGCTGACTCAGGGCACAAGGAAAAGTATAACTGAATAAACCTATTACACAATAGTGTCCATAGAACAAAATAATTATATATCTTAAACCAAGGGGGAGGCACAGGGGAGAAAAAGATAAAAAAAATACCAACCCTGAACACACTAACCAGGAAAATTATATAAACAAATCAGGAAGCATGGATGCAGAGATGCCGGTGGTTTCTACAAAAAAGCAAACAGGATACATGGCTATACAGTAGTAATGCAGGTGGAGCCATTGCCCTATGTGGATCAGACAAACATATGTATAAATCCCACAAGAGATAAAGACTCAAGGCAGCAGAGAAGTGATACTCAGCTGTCAGTAAAATGTAACCGAGTTAGTCCAATGGAGTATTACTCCGACATATGTAGGAATAAGTCATGCAGTCCACAGGAATAGCACATGATATTCAAGTCACTCCGGGATTAAGCCCCCCACGGGCGAAACGCAAGAGTGTTCTCCATTGGCAGCTATGTATGATTTTTTGGCGTGACTTGAATATCATGATGCTATTCCTGTGGACTGAGACTCAAGTCCATTACTTCATGGAACCCATAAGCCAACGCTCACTGTTTTAAACACGCATTTAATAACATAGCCTGGGATGAGATGCAAAGCCAGTAAACCCACTCACAGACACTGTTCACAACCTTGTGGGTCTCCATCAGCGTGAGGGTTGGTGTTTCTGGCTTTGCAATTTAGACTTTGGGTTAAGTCTTCACCACACATATTTAGGTTATGGTTGGTGAAAAGGTTACTAAAAGCCTCCAGCATATAGCATATAAAATATTACTTGTGAGCACTTTCACATGTCTTAGACAGGTATGCAACCCTGCTTTCACCATATCACCTAGCATACAGTCTTCCACTGCACAGGGATTCCGGGAAATGACATGCAAATGGCACACCATGTTGTCACCTTTTACCTGAAATCCATTTTACATGGAACCTTTATAAGCAAATGCTCGCTTTAACACAGCTTTTAAGCATAGATTAGATTTTTTTTTAAATGTTTTATTGTACAGAGACAATCAGGGGCCACCAACAGAAATCGTGGGGCCCGGCACAAACATTTTAAGCAGGGACCCCCCCCCTGTCGGCGGTATTGCCCGCTGCCCCCCATTTCAACACCTCACGAGCCCCTCTCTTTTCCCTCTCTCCCATTATTTCTCTCGCTTCCGCCCACCCCTCTCACTCTCCCCCCTCACATGAATTTTCTCCCTGCGTTTCACTCTTCTCCCTCTTTTCCTCACTCAACGCTCTATCCTCTCCCTCCATCAATTACCCCCCACGCTCACCCATTCCCTCCCTCCACAAGATATATACCAAAAAACTTCCCACCCCAAATACATTTTAAAAATCCCACCCCCCCCTAAATATATACCACCCCCCCACCCAAATGCATACAATAAACCCACCTACCCAATACATATAAAAAAAAAACAACATATATATCTTCTGGGAATATTTTGCCAGATGTTATAATCAGAAAACACGGTCAGAGACCCCCTCCAGATACACCTCCCACAGCTCTCACTGCTCACCAGCAGGCAACTCTAAAACTGGAAGCGACAGCAGTCCCAAGCAAATAGCAACAGCTCCAAGGTACTCTCTCCGTTCGTCAGTAATGTCAGCCACAAACCTCGCTCTTTGGGAAACGCCTACGCGTTTCGTCACTAAGGACTTCGTCAGGGGAGGATAACATTCCAAGAGAACAGAAAAACCCGCCCTCCCTCCATTGTGTATATTAAACGGGGTAAATGCAATAAGTAGTTTACAACCTTAAATTGTTTTGCAAGATCCCCTCAAGGTCTCGTCTCTCTATGGACTCGACCCCAATAGGATCTATCCAGGATCCTTGTTGGTACAGGGATACAGAAAGAAAGGGGGAGCCGTAAGGTAGGAGTGGTATAGTGATATGTTGTAACCTCTAATAAATGAGGGTGGGGGTAATAAAAATGAAAACATACACTTACACGGCCTTGTAATAAATCCTATCACATCAAGGTTTCTTGTGATCTTTTTTTCCGGCTGGTGGTGGTTTTTCTTCTTCCAGTGTCCAGGTATATTCTCAGGTTCGCCGACGACTTTCCATTCAGACGTCGCCCTCAAGGCAACAAATATAAAAAAAAGTATGAGAGAAAATACAGATATAGTATTGGGTGTCCCTGCTATATGTAAAATAAAGCAGCAAATAACTGCAGTCACTCACACGGATAAGTGTGGAGTGCAACTTATGGGGGAGGTATCTTTTCTTTTTTTTCTTTCACATAAAGGTGACGCTGTTCAGTGTCTTTATAAAACACATACAAATAGTAGGTGATAAATGATAGTATTATATGTATAAAAATGATACTCACACGGCCTTGTGTGAGTAAGCACCATCTGGGTATCTTTTAAAAAAAAACCTCTTTAAGCTTCAACGTGATTTCAGGTGTAGGGAGAGTGGCAGGACGCTCCCCCCTTTGGTAATTAGACGATAGTACGTCTCAAATACAGAGTACCAGTTTATTATATATTAAAAAAAAAAAATTAAAAAACACTAATAAACAGCAACGAAAAAAACGATAAAAGAGTACAGCCAGTCTTTAGGATGTTTCGTAGGCGGCGTGGCACGCACTAACTCCTCCGCGTCCGGATATGTGCTGCATTCCTGTTGTCCTACTCCTCGACGTTGGCTTGAGTGTCCAAAATTGCAACAAGAAAGAGCAAAGCGTTTCGCGCCCCGTTGTGGGCTTCCTAAGGCGCCGTAGATTGCGGGATAAGGCTATACCGGTATATACGCTACTGGTAGCCAATCCCCTGTCTTGTAAGCATAATTGATCTTGATTAAAACTCCAAGAGACACTGTTTTTATGTATACCCTTTGCTTGCTTCATTATTGTACCATCGCCGGGAAGAAGAGATCAGTGTAATCTCGAAGCTCGCATAAATAAAAGGCATTTCGTTAGCCAGAACGGTATTGTCTATTTATTTTTTGATATATATATATATATCCACATACATACCATACAACACATACATCAATATAAACACCACACAAATATATAAAAATATTATATATCTATATATATATATCAAAAAAACAATATGAAGTAGCGCCGCTAAATAACCAGTTAATTATAAATATTAATTATAAAATTACTAGTGGTGAGGACAAATAGCTAATTGGATAGGCTTGAACTATAACTTAACTGGTTATTTAGCGGCGCTATTTCATATTGTTTTTTTGTTGTCCTATTTTCACTTAGAAGTTACACAGCCATTTATTTCCTGTTATATATATATCACTTTTCATTTTAACATTATTGTCATTAATTTGATTATTTGTTTTCTATATTTGTATATTCCTTTGTGTTTGTGAAAATGATGCAATCCAGTGAGGAACGTTTAGCTAGGGGAACATTGCCAATATTGTTTGGAGACCCCCATTGAGTTCAAGAGAACTATGTTGATTTGAAAAATAATTTCCAAGAGTTGGAAATTATACCAAAGATGAGATGAAAAACTGGCTGGATTTCTCTCCACTACCAAAATTATTTGGATATCAAATTGGTCCCGAGAGGACTTAGGATAACAAAAAAACCAACTTTTGAGGCAAATGAGCCATTCAGCCAGTTGGAATACCATATTGGAAGACTGCTCTGTCTCTTCATCAAGCTTTTAATCTCCTATAGAGAAGAGAGATTGGAGGTCTTGGGAGAGATAGCCCAGGTTCAGACAACTATTAAGCCATTTGAAGGCAAGGAAGAATCATCTCATTAGACGAACAAGTACATAAAGAGTAGTTTCATTTGAAAAAAAATTATAGAGAAGAAAAACAACAAAACTCAAAACGTGATAAGGATGACTATGCTAATAACAGAGTTAGAAATTGGAAAAAGAAACAAGATTTCAATAAACACCATAGATATGGTCGTTTCCATTCCGGTTATAGAGAAGAAATAGAGGGAACAAACATTACAAGAACCAATTTCTAATGAAAAAGAGAAAAATGAAATAATTACACTGATAAAAGAAGCAACGGTTGGATAAGAAAGATACACGTGATAGATCTTGCCCCTACCAGAAACGCCCACCCTAACCTGCTTCCACTTCCATCAATACTCTGTATTCAGAGTTTGATTGTGAGGACAATTTAGACATCAAAGAGCAGGGTGCGGGTGCGTTGAGGGAGGGGGCAAGATCCAAAACATCTCACAGGGGATCCAAGCAATACGGTAATACAATTTCACCCAATAAAACACCCAAAACTGCCTCTTTTTTAGAACAAAGAGAAAGGAGAAGAAATCCCCCACTTTGGGAAAAAAACACAAGCCCAACCACTACCCCGAAAAAACGAGTATTCAGGGGAGTCAGAGGAGGAGCAAAAAGCAGGAGCAGAGAAAAATGAAGTTTATGAGGCTGCACCTACCAATTACGGTATTTATAACTTATCTTCACACTCACTAACCCCTATCAATATCATTATTAGCCAAAGTTTATCTTTTTTCTCCCTAGTGCACTCCCAATAGGTTTGATTATTGTGGTTGAATCGGTACATCCGTAAGCTGACACTTATGCGACACTTTACACTCAAAGGGAAAACAGACACAACAACCCTTTTCAATACCCAGAAATAGAGTGTATTAATGCCTTACGTCTTTTCTGGTAGAATCAGAAATAATACCAGTGACAATAGTACACAAACAGTCAAACTTAATACTTGGTAGACCCTTAAAATACAAGATTAGTACATGTGACCAACTATTTGAGAATCCATTATTGGAACATCACTACTCATGAGGAGAAATGAGCTTAATTATAGATCATAATCCATCCTCACAAATGACCCTGTGAGCAACCCAATGTATAGGCCATCACCCTTTTGCCCTAAATCGATTACTTCCCTATCATCAAGGGGAACTTTATCGTAACTTTTTATACATTGGTTCTTGGGGGACCTTGAGAAGATTTGTGCCAAAACAATCTAGAAATAAAACATAGCATCTAACCAAAGAAGAACTATAACCATGTTGGTATAAAGAACAATTTTGACCTTATAGTCCGCCAAGCAGGACAAGGTGTTGGTGCTATTGTTTTACAGGATCGCGTTGATTACATATGCGAAGCCCATCGCCTTTTACATGATTCTGTATCCTTACCACACTGATGAAGACCCAGTTATGGGCTCCAGATAGAATGTTCAGAATCTCCTCCGGGAAGCACTCAGTAAAGGGATTATCACTAATTAGAGGAAAAAATTTTATTCACTAAACACCCTAGGACACCTATTTTTATACACTGCCAAAATTGCACAAAGATAAAGTAATCCACCAGGGAGGCCTATAATATCTCGGGTGGGTCGATGAACGTCAAACTTGTCCCAAGTACATTGACTATTATTTACAACCGTAAGTCATAAATCTAAAATCAATATATTGGGGACAACGTTGCATGTCATCGTATTCACCTGCTGATATTATTTGGAAGGTACCTTTCACTGGATACATGCGATGTATCCTCACCTTTACACTTTGTATTGATCACCACCAAAGGTATCCAGGCTATTAATCACTTTTTTGAATTAGACACCATCTTCACCCTTCACAAAAAAACTTTTCTCTTGGCATGCATTCAATTTATTTTAAAGTCACAACTACTTTTTATTTGAACACACTATTATTACAAATCTGTGGAACGGCTATGGGTACCAGATTTGCCCCCAGCTATGCTAATCTCTACATGGGGGGGGTCTGTGGGAGAGAACCCATGTTTGGGAGAATGTAGTCTGAGGGGTGGTCTGGTATACTATGGGCCGTTTCATAGATGATATTATCTTTATTTGGCTATGGTGATAGGGTTATCCTGGAGGAGATTATGTCATCCTTTAACATCAATGAGATGGGCCTGAAATTTAACACATACTGTACACCCTAGCACAATTGTCTTTCTGGATTTAGAAACTTTCATTGGCACAGAAACAGAGTCAAACAAGAACACACCTCAAATCAGTGTCAGCAACAGCCTATTTACATTATGGCGAACCACTTATAAAAAGTGGCGCTAATAACGTGCCCAAGAGCCGTTTTACAGAATTCAGGCGCAACTGCTCAGAGGACTCTGACTTTGCATCACAGGGGAAAAATCTATCAAAGAAGTTTTTGGAAAAGGGTTCTGATGCCTCTGTTGTTAACAAAGCTTTTCAGGATGCAGGTCTTATTAAAGCGAGACACTTTTGGAAAATCAAAAAAAAAATCTGACATCATTGTGTATAAGCAGCAAAAAGGGAATATAAAATCAAATAATGCACCAACAATTACTTACACAATTTAATCATGCTCTACCAAATTAGAACATATTTTAAATAATTGTCATGGACAAATTATACCGCAATGATCCTGTATGTTCACCTTAGTACCAGAATATGCTCCAATGTATCTAGAAACGGACGAGGAGCATTAAACCATATCTGGCACCAAGTAAACTTAAAACCAAGAAGAACCAAGCAGAATATGGCTCTAAGGGAGGGAAATGTGTTGTGGAACGAGGCCGGTTTTAACCTGCAAACATTTGTACAAAATCTAACAGATTCACATCACATTCAAAATGGCCATCACATATATACATAAAAGACCATATAATTGTTTTAACAGAATAACGTTGTGTATCTTATCTCATGTGAATTTGGCACCCAATATCATAGGCTCGTACTTCTAGAGCCCTTAGTACACGGTTCTTAGAGCACCGGGAACATTATTAATGGGTTGTGCAACACACAGCCTCCCCGTCACTTTTGTACTAGGTCACAACAAAAATCCAAATCCCTTTCTGTCATGCGTATTGAATATATCCCCCCCTCATCTATGGGAGGTGATCGCTTTCAGAACTACTGTACCGGAAACATATGATGTACAGTTTGGATACCACCTATCAAAGGGGACACAATGACCATATGAATAGTACACCCATAGTGGTGAACACCTCTAAGGGTGTTCTCCAGAGGTCTGGTCTGAATGCTATGCATTCCCTCTGGGCTATGGTCTGTCTGTCTGGTCATTGTGTTCTCAGTTCATTATTCAAGGGGTCAGTTCGCTTCGTGTCGCTGTCACGATCATCGTCCACCAAATGGGTCGATATAGTGTTTTGATTACATGGTTAACTACTTGATTTATTTATTTGTATTTTAGTTTGAGGAGGGGTTAGTGGGGGTAGGTTTATACCGTTTACATGGGTTTAGTCACGTTTTAGTAAGGGTTTAGTGTTTATGTTTTAGGTGTTTAGGTTATTGCAGGGTTTATCATTGTCCAGTTTCAAGTACATTTGTTTTCATTTTTTTTTGTTTTGTTTTTTAGTTTTTTATAGTATGTAGTTAGGTTGTCCAATTCAATATGTTTCATTACTATATTTAGTATATACATAATTCACTACTTTACATTATTTTGGTTTTTCACATCACTCACAGTACACTTTATTTTATCTATTATTACATGATGCAACACCCAACACATGAATTCCATTTTTCATATTATTACGAACACAGCACTCAATTAAAGTGCTTAATACTTTTCATATTAGTTTAAAGTCACTGTCGCCTTCGTTTTTATCTGTCCTTGCTTTTGGATCCATCTCATCTACCTTCCTCTGACTCCACCCGACCTTCCAATACTGGGTTAATACCTGAAACATACCATGGACTAACTTTGCTGTTTTGGTTGGGTGTCCATTGATTTAAATGAAAATGATTTATTGCTAATTTATAAGCTTTCCATATCTATGGTTCATTCAATGGTTCTTCCACTAGTTGAGAGTCACTAATAATCAACTGCAACAGATCTGACTCTCACTAACACTATAAATGAGTTCTATTCAAATATATCTCTCTAGAATGTCTGATCCATTAACAGCTATATTAAGTTACTAGCCACCTTGTAGTGCTGTTTGTCTATTGATTCAGCTTGTCAATATTCCACTTTTAATTGTATTCAACTCATCAATAATATCAAGCACAGTCAGAACATCAGTTATGTTGTTTCAATATATAGTTTGCATTGTTAACTCTTTGGGGAACTCGATGGGGTTCCTCAAAATATTTAGAAATTGATTTTATTGTCTAATTATACAATGTGTAATTGGATTCAATTGATTGCTTTAAATTCAATTAAGCTTGATTGGCTACTTTGCTGTTAACCTCCCTATAATACTATGACATATGCTTGAAGGGATCCCCCTGAAGAAGTCGCCATGATGTACGAAACGCGTTAGGCGTGGCTAGTCCGCCGCCATTGCCCACAAACACCTGATCAGGTTGACTGAGAACTCTTGGCATCCACGTGTGCTGACTCTAGCCCGGCTTCTACCTTGTATATTATAGCTCTGGGGTGCCTGTTTATCCGGAGGGACGATTTTGGGAGCACTGAGGTGAAAGACCCCTCTTCGGTTCCGGTTCGCGAGGCTAGATCCAGTTTACGACGCCATGAGTGCGGACGGACGCTGGTGACCTGAGCTGGCCAAGGCCACATGAGAGCAGGCTATCCTCATACAGCTTTTATATTGCTGATCTGTGAGTGGCCATTTGTTAGATTTTATGTTATCCATACATTTTTATGTCGCGGTATATGCACTAGGTGTGCGCCCTCTTTCTTTTTTGTTCTTTTTTCTCATATATATATATATATATATATATATATATATATATATATATATATATTATATATATATATATATAAAACGCTCGGCCTGCCCACAACCATACTAGACCCCCCGGAATGAAGGTGGAAAGGGTAAAAACCACACACTAGCAGCAAATGAGGGCCACGGCCGAGTGTGGTAATAGTTTAGCTGGTCCGGGTAACAAGAATTTAAATGATACCGTGTATCTTGACAGCCTCCGCGTAGAAGGGTTATCCGATATGCCAAGGGTCGTGGATTGGAGAGGGGTCATCGTAATCTATTGTCCGTAAGCCTGGTTCCATGGAGTGCTAGAGCAGCATAGTAAGTTTTGTCCCGTGTGCCGTTTACAAGGGTTTGTAGAGGTTTGCAGCGTATAAGGCCAAAGCCAGGGCCAAAGGGTTCCAGAGAGCCGTAGTATCGGTCAAAGCAAGGGTCAAATCCAGAGGTCAGCAAGATTCCAGGGAAGGAGCAGCACTAACAATACAAGAGAGGTCAGCACACAGGCAGCACCAAGATACAGAAGCTATGTCAGAGCAAAGAGGAAATGGAGTAGAGGGATAATATATGAGCCTGGGACATCAGCGAAAGGGGAGTGACATAAACTCTAGTCTGGCCTTAAGAGGAACCTAATAGGGAGAGCAGAGTGAGGAAAGTTTGAAACCAATGAGTGAGGGGAGGAATGAGGGACGGATAAGGGAAGGTACAGAAAGGGAAGGAGGACCTGAGATTCAAGGGCAGATGGATAAGGGGTCATGCTGGCATGTGCTTGAATCCGAGGAGGCAGGCATGGGGCGGTGCACCGGAGGATCCAGACAAGAGAAGAAGGGAGGATCAAGGACGGACAGGGAAGGGTCAGTAGGAGGGAGAAGCGGAAGTCGGAGCTGACGGGACCGAGCCGGCGACACTCAAGGAGCGTGTGCCGCGCCAGCGGACTTGGAGTCAGGGCCTGGCACCAACCAATGCAGCTTTGGTGCGCTGCGTGCCTTTGGGGCTGACGCTCGGGGCAGGGTTGGTCTGGAAGCAGCCATGAGCGGGAATGCCGCGGGGAGCCTGAATGGCCCTGAAAAAGGTAAGGATGCACTGGACGCGGGTTAAAAAATACCCACAGCACGGATCCTTCAGTACCCCCCCCCTCGGGGTCGGACTCCAGACAAACCAACCATGTGTTTGAGGGGAATTTTTTTTGGTGGAAACGTTTGATTAGGTAAGGAGCATGCACACCTAATGTGAAACCCATTAACGCTCCTGAGGTCCGTATCCTTCCAGTTTGGGGGGAAACCAAAATTGGAGTTTGGCCCCTGGAGATGCGAGAATCATGAATAGATTGAATTTCAAAGTCCTGTTGTCCAGTACAAAGGGAGTGGAGGTCGAAGGGGGGGGGGGTTGAGCGAACCGTTTTGCCTTGCATAAATGGTTTCCAACAGGGAAATGTGGAAACGGGGGGATCTTTTCATGATGGAGGCATTTGGAGTTGATAGGCACAGGGTTAGTCCTGTTTCCAGAATAGAAAAAGGGCCCGGAACCTGGGAACAATTTAGGTTTTGGGCCTTCAATTTATATTTTTTGAAGAAAGCCAGACCTTCTCTCCAGGGATGAACTGATGGCCCTCCCTGAAGGAGCCTATCTGCCCTGTTTCTTCTGCCGTAACACGGATTTTGAAGCACTGCTTCATCCTTTTTCATGACTCCTGTAAGTGACGAATCCTCTCATCTGCTGCCAGAACTCCGGACCTGGAAGTAGCATGGGAAGACGAGTAGGGTGAAATCCATAGTTAATAAAAAAACTGGTGAGTCTTGGGTAGACTCGTTGCTTTCATAAGTTGATGCGAATTTAGCCCAGGGGAAGTACTCAGCTCATGATCCTGAGAGTCCGAAGAAACAACTAAATACTGTCCAGGGATTGGTTCTTACGTTCGGTCTTCCCATTTGTTTGGGGGGTGGAACGCCCTGAGGAGAAAAAGAAGGGTAATGCCCCACCTCTGGGAAAATGCATCGCGAGAATTTAGAATCAAATTGCGCACCCCCGATCTTAAACAATGGACCACGGGACACCATGAATACGGAAAGATTTCCTTTAGCAAACAAACAATGTCGGCCAAAGTACTGGAATTGGGGGACCCTTGAGGGGGAAAAAATGATCTTGCTTAGAAAAATCTGTCGATCAATTACGAGAATGGTAAGTCATGCCATTAGATGGGGGAGATCCACATGAAGTACATAGAATGTGGACTCCAACGACGATCCGGTACCATGAGGGGTAAGAGACCGGAAGGGTTTTTTTTTTTTTTGTACATTAAATGTTATTGTTTATAATTTTATAAGAGTATACATACATACACACATACAAAATAACATTATGTCAGGGTGATTTCTCATGTATCTGAGTATAACGTTACTAATATCAATGGAAGAACTTTAAAAGCTGTGGTCAGATGGTGGGGCCTAAAGGGGTATCGAGACACGGCTCGCTTTCCCTTCCGGGGTCCAAACCGGAGGTGTTTTTTTGACGACAGATGATTATATATTTTTGCACAGACTGGGCATGAAGAGGTGAAAGCTCTGTATATCCTTGACATGTTGGGCCACCAGAAGGTTCATCGAATTAAATCAATTGGTCTTCTTAAGCCGGGATGGCCACAGATCTGGAAGATTGGCCCCATACCAGAATTTTGCGATGAAACGTGGAGCCGTGTAAGACGACATCAGTAACTCCAACCTTTGGGAACCTGAGTCTGGATTCCATAATCTTGTCTAGAATGTCAAAAGAAGCGCATGCAATAAACACCGGGATGTAGGATTTTCCGGGATGATCTTAAACTTCTCCTCAGTAATAAACTGGCGGAGTGCAATCGCTTTGATATCTTAGTCCAGGACATAAAGGATGGTGAAATAAACCTAGAAAACAGGGCCAACGAGCTTGACCGAGGACCAAGGCGAGCGGCGCATTCAATTAGGATAGATTTTTGTGGTCGTCCAGTATGAAATGGTTCTTTGGTTCCTTTCCAATGAGATGTCTCCACTCTTGTAAAGCCGACCTTGATGGCTACCATTCCCTATTTCCCCACGTCGTATTTCTTTCTGCAGAAGAATTTTGTAGAAAACCCACAGGGGTTAACTTGTCTTCGGAGTATCCTTTGAGAGGAACCGGACCAGCCCTACACGTCGCTGCGTCAACTTCCAAAGTAAATGGGAGGGTGGGGACGGGAGTCGCGGATCTGAATCTGAGACAAAGGGTCTTTTAAGACATTCAAATGCCCGGGTGGCTTCCAAATGGCCATGAGGACGTATCGCCCCCCTTTTGGTAAGGGCCGTGATGGGTGCCACAAAGTAGAAAAGCCAGTGATGAACTTCCTGTAAAGTTGCGAGCCGAGGAACGCTGAATCGCTTTTAGGAGTTAGGTTGAGGGCCATTCGAGTACGGAATTGAGCTTTCCGTATCCATGGAGAAGCCTTGATCCGAGACATGTACCCCAGGAAGGTAGTAGAAGATTGATGAAAGACACACTTCTCCATCTTGACATAGAGTTTATGATAGAGCACGCATCTTGATATGAAGATGGGTGTTTCTTCGGGTCTTAGAACAAATGAGGATGATCATCCAGTAGATAATTACCTACACGAAGTTCAATAGGTCAACGAAAACTCGTTCAATACCGTCCTTGAAACTGCAGGGCATTGCATACCCCGCACAGCATCCCATGTCCTCATATGACCACTGCGTTTGTTGAACTTGGTCTTCCATTCATCTCCTCTGCGGATGCGAATCAGGTTGCATGCCTCCTCTGAGGAGGTCTCGTTTGGAGAAAATGGTCTCGTCTTGCAGTTCTCGAAGAGCTCCTGAATAAGAGGCAAAGGATAACGATTTTTTATTGTTATCTTGTTCAGCCAACGGAAATCGATGCAGGGGCGAAGCTCCTATACTTTCTTCTTTTACAAAAGGAAATCCGGCTCCAGCGGGGAACTAAGATTTCTGATGAAGCCCTTAGCAATTTTTCTGAGATATACTGTGACATGGCTTTATGTCTCTGCAAAGACCACGGATAAAACCTGGCTTTGGGAAATGGATCAGGCCGGATTAATCTATCCGGACAGTCGAAAGGGCGAATGAGGTGGGAGCTCCTCGGATTTGGCCTTACTGAAGACATCAGGAACTCCGAAATGATGTCTGTAATGGAGATATCTTTGTGGGGACCGTGGTCTACGGCCGGCCAATACCGCTGCGGATGGAGCAGACACTCCCTACTTGAGATGATCTCCCATGAACAGGAACTCGGCGGTCCAATTGATGATGGGATTGTGTAATTGCAGCCAAGGCAGCCCAGATGATATGAAACGAAGTAAAGTGATGACAGCAAAAGAGATCATTTCCGAATGTCCATCATCCCTAAGAGTTCAAGAGGAAGTGTCTCCAAGTTAATAAAGGCTGGCTGCAGGGGTCGACCATTTAATCGCCCTCTAATATTAATCCGACCGGAAAGACTCTCCTTCCCGGAGAGGAATGTCCATGCTGAGTAGCAAACGCTTGTTTATTAAATTTCTCCGGAACCGGAATCAAGGAAGGCCTTTAGCAGGTTTCTGGATATTCGTGGTGCTTAAGGAGCACCGACAATAGAGACTTTAGAGAGATGGCTGTGAGGGAAGAGAAGAAGCAGAGGATGGTACCCCAGTGAGACTCCCCCATCCTCACTGGCGTTGGCATTTCCCACTTCGAAGGACAGCGTGTAGATATGCCCATGTAACACCATAGAAGCACAGCCAGTTGCATGGTCCGTGGCTTCCAATGCGGGATTCAGGAAGAGGAGATCTGGAATTAAGACAGAGAAGTAACAGTACGAGAAACGTTGGCATTCAGGCCCGCTCTCCAGAAGTCTTTGGATCCACCCAACGCAGAGATCGATCAGGGCGCTCTAGGGAGGATGGCCTCTCACGGCCTCTCATTCGTCCTTTAGGTCTCCAACAGCCCTGTCCAGAAGCGTAGAGAGCCCCATCGTTTCCAGTCCGTCTCTGCTGCATAGTCCTGAACTCCAGAGCGTAATGCGTCCACTGATCTCCGACCTGCGAACTATGGAACAAAAGAAGATACCGCCATGTCACTTGCGTCCCGGAGTGTCAAACACTATCGGAAATTCCTCTTTTGAATTGGCATCATTGTAAGTGAGTTTTTCGGTTTTCAGTCCCATATAGGTAAGGCCAGGCTAAGGCTCTACAGTGAGGAGGGAGTACACATTAGGCCTACCTTATTACGATCTTGGGAAAGCGAGAAGGTGACCGCTCAACTTGCATATTTTGTATTACTGGTTCCAGAAACCGCGACATGCAAGCTGTCTCCGCGTATTTACTGGGGGTAGGTATCCGCAAATCAGAGGGACCTGATCCTTCCATAGTGATAACACTGGAGGAAGACGTGGGGACATACCCCTGGGGAATCTGAGAGATGGGTATTCACTTGCTGGTTAATAGTGGGGACTTGATGTCAAAAATGTAAGTGTTTGGAAATGGTGGTTAAGGTAATCTTCCACCTCAGGGGGTCTGGGTCTGTTGGCTCGCATAATAGGTTAAACGCTCTGCCTTCCCCACCAGCCAGACGAGACCCCGGGACCTGAGGTGGAAAGGGTAAAACCACACAAACCCTATCAGACACACGGGGGGGCACGACCGAGTGTGTAAGGTAGCGTAGCTGTCATTAACAAGAATGTAAATGATACATGTACTTTGACAGCTCCGGCGTAGAGGGTTAAGTTTGTATGTCAAGGGTCGGGGATTGGAGAGGGCCAGCGTAATCGATTGTCCTACGACGTGGGTCTGGAGTGGGAGAGAGCATCGTAGTAGTTTGTCCGGGTTCCGTGTCCAAGGGTTGTTAGAGGTCTGCAACGTAGAAGTCCACAGAGGTCCAAAGTGTTCCAGAGAGCAAGCGAGTAGAGTTCAAGCAGGGGTCAAATCCGGAGGTCAGCAAGGATTCCAGGGACATGAGCAGCACTGACAAGACAAGAGAGTCCAGGCAACATAGCAGGCAGCAGGGCCCCAGCACCAAGTACAAGAAGCTATGTCAGAGCACAAGAGGATGGAGAAGAGGATTATATAAGGGGGCTGGGACCAATCAGATAAAGGGGAGTGAACAGAGAGCGGCCTGAAGAGGAATCAATAGAGCAGGAGTAATGAAGTTTAAACCAATGGGAGTGAGGGGAGGAACGGAGGACGGATCAGGGAAGGACATAAAGGGAAGGAGGACCGGAGAGGCAAGTGCAGATGGTGAGGAGAGCGTGCCAGCAATGTGCGGTACAGGCAAGGGCAGATGGGGAAGGGCATGGCTGGGCATGTGTTGTGCTGGCCGCGGGTTACACCGCACGCGAATCCTTACAATATATATATATATATATATACCAACCCACATCACAAAAAAAACAATCCCCCCCCAATACATAAAAAATTCCCCAAGCCCCCCAATACATATACAAATCCCCCAGCCCCCCAATACTTAAAAAGACCCACACCCCTCCCATCCATATTAAACAAAGCCTTACCTTGTGGATGATCAGGAGGCGGGTCCAATGTGGATGCCGGTAGTGTGCGGGGGAAGGTTATGCTGGTAGGTTGGTGGGGGGAAGGTGATGTCTGTAGGGGTGGTTGGGGTGGGGAAGGAAGAATGCCGGTATGGGAAGGGGAGCGCGGAGCTGGCTAGATTAATCTGGGAGGGCCGCGTGCGCTAAAGGCCGAAAAACGCTGCACATAGGAGTGGAGACAGGAGTGTAGGGCTTGTGCGGACAAGTGCCTGCCCATACTGATGCCGGGCTTGGATGATGCCGTAGTGTGGGGCCCTGAGGGAGAAGTGGATGGTGATGCCAGTGTAGGGAGATGAGGAGGTGATGCAGACGGTCGTGTGTGGTGGTGCACCTGCAAGTAACAGGACTCCTGAGTCTCCTGCTTGGTGTTATAAGAGGATATCATCAGGACAGGTAGCTGAGGTAGTGGGTACGAGTCCAACTTACTTCACGTGCAGCGCCTCCACCTCATCAGGGTCTATGCTTCCGCAGGGAGATGGTCCTGGTGAGGAACTCCTTCTCGGTGGTGACCGCCACTGCAGAGTAATCTCACACTCACACAGTGGGGGTTTCTTTGAACAAGGCATCTTTATTATAGACTTGGATGTAGCAGACTGCCCTATGCAGCTGCCGGCTCTAGCCGCACATCTTTCCATGCTGTCCCTTTGCCAGGTATGCCCTCCCGTATTGAAGTGGGATTCCCTTTCTCCTAGGGAAATCACCACTGCACCAGGTCCCTGAACACAGTGTGGCTTAGACAGACTTGATTGGTCACTCTGCTACCGCTAGTTACAGCACTAGGGTCACAAAAGTGTTCATCCAATCCCTTATGCAGGAAGATACATTCTACCAGATGTTTCTCTGCCAACTTTGCAACAACACTAACTAACTGTGTTGTGCCCTTTATATCTCAGGGGGCAGGCGCATCTCTGATGTCACTATCCAGGGACTCAGAGCATACAGCCACTCCCTTCCTTACACAGGGCACCCCACCAGGGTGTGAGGGAAAACCTCCATAACTACTGTTGGCAGACCTGTACTTACCAGGACTTACTGCCAACAGGGAAGATGTATGCAGTCATTATTATGCATGGCTACACCAGGTATTGTTTTTATTAGTTACACCTGTTTGTCATGGGTTTTAAGGGTATTTATATGTGTTCTGCTGCACTCTGTATTCATATCACCTTGAGAAAGTTCCCGCATGTAGGACCGAAACGTTGGATATGATGTCTTGATAATACAAAGTTTTTTGACTACCTTTTGGAGTGCTGCCTCTTGGTATTCATTTCAAACATGGTATCGTATTGCCTATTTATTCTATATAGGATTTGCACCCATCATCTTGATTTTCCCGATGGAGTGCCTGTTGTTCTTGCTTATTCGCTATATATATATATATACTGTATATATATATATATATATATATATATATATATATATATCAGCTATCCTCTCTATATCTCCTCACAATCTCTCTATCTCTATATCTCTCTCTCTCCTCTCTCCTCCCCCCCCACACCAGGTGTGCTCACACTATCCTATATATTCTTAAATGGTTAAACCAGACCCAAAAATTAGACAGACTACCTTGATATAAAATATAAACCAAGAAAGTCTAAAGCAAAATAACTAAGGAAGCTGCTGGTGCTAGGGGATAAAGATAATATAAAACACACAAAAGACTAAGACAATCCCCAAAAATAGCACTCTAAACATACCACAAAATAACTAATCAAATATAGAAAAAAGACTTGGATACAAAGTCAAAGTAGAAAAAGAATTGATTTTAATAGCGAGCAATAAGACACACTAACATTGAAAACATAAATACACTAAAGGAAGCAAAAATACATGGGAGCTGTGACTGACTAATAATGAGAAAAAGTAAATAATGCTGAAAAATGAACCAATAACAAAAAATGTATCATAATAATAAACCTAACAACTATATAAGGCGACACAAATAAGCTAAATGGTACAAAAAAAAACTAAAGACCCTAGCTACAGAACATATAGCTGGACTCAGGGCACAAGGAAAAGTATAACATGAATAAACCTATATACACAATAGTGTACATAAGAACAAAAATAATTATAATATCTTAAACCAAGGGGGAGGCACAGGGGAGAAAAAGATAAAAAAAAATACTCAAACCCTGAACAGCACTAACCAGGAAAATTATATAAACAAATCAGGAAGCATGGATGCAGAGAATGCCTGTGGTTTCTACAAAAAAGCAAACAGGATACATGGCTATACAGTAGAATGCAGGTGAGAGCCATTGCCCTATGCTGGATCAGACAAACATATGTATAAATCCCACAAGAGATAAAGACTCAAGGCAGCAGAGGAAGTGATACTCAGCTGTCAGTAAAATGTAGACGAGTCAGTCCAATGGAGTATTACTCCGACATATGTAGGAATAAGTCATGCAGTCCACAGGAATAGCACCATGATATTCAAGTCACTCCGGGATTAAGCCCCCCACGGGCGAAACGCATAGAGTGTTCTCCATTGGCAGCTATTTATGATTTTTTTGGCGTGACTTGAATATCATGATGCTATTCCTGTGGACTGCATGACTCAAGTCCATTATTACATGGAACCCATAAGCCAACGCTCACTGTTTTAAACACAGCATTTAAACATAGCCTGGGATGAGATGCAAAGCCAGTAAACCCACTCACAGACAGACTGTTTCAACCTTGTGGGTCTCATCAGCGTGAGGTTGGTTGTTCTGGCTTTGCAATTTGAGACTTTGGGTAAGTCTTCACCACACATTATTTAGGTTATGGTTGGTGAAAAGGTTACTAAAAAGCCTCCAGCATATAGCATATAAAAATATTACTTGTGAGCACTTTCACATGTCTTAGACAGGTATGCAACCCTGCCTTTCACCATTATCACCTAGCATACAGTGCTTCCACTGCAGCAAGGGATTCCGGGAAATGACATGCAAATGGGCACACAATGTGTCACCTTTTACCTGAAATCCATTTTTACATGGAACCTTTATAAGCAAATGCTCGCTTTTAACACAGCTTTTAAGCATAGGATTAGATTTTTTTTTAAATGTTTTATTGTACAGAGACAATCAGGGCCACCAACAGAAATCGTGGGGCCCGGCACAAACATTTTAAGCAGGGACCCCCCCCGTGTCGGCGGTATTGCCCGCTGCCCCCCCATTTCACACCTCACGAGCCCCCTCTCTTTCCCTCTCTCCCATGTATTTCTCTCGCTTCCGTCTCACCCCCTCTCACTCTCCCCCCTCACATGAATTTCTCTCCCCTGCGTTTCACTCTTCTCCCTCTTTTCCTCACTCACCGCTCTATCCTCTCCCTCCATCAATTACCCCACGCTCACCCATTCCCTCCACTCCCACAAGATATATACCAAAAACTTCCCACCCCCAAATACATTTTAAAAAATCCCCACCCCCTAAATATATACAACCTCCCCCCACCCAAATGCATACAATAAACCCACCTACCCAATACATATATAAAAAAAACAATACATATATATCGTACTGGGAGAGAGAGTGAGTGAGTGAGTGAGTGAGTGAGTGAGTGTGTGTGTGTGTGTTATATTTATTTATTTATTTATAAAATAGTTTACCAGGAAGTAATACATTGAGAGTTACCTCTCGTTTTCAAGTATGTCCTGGGCACATACACACACACCAAATCACAAAAATAAACAATCCTCCCCAGTACATATAAAAATTCCCCCAATACATATAAAAATTCCCCCAATACATATAATAATTCCCCCAATACATATAACAATACCCCCAAGCCCCCCAATACATATAAAAAA
>WSYH01003689.1:9165-22575 GCA_036426205.1 Ascaphus truei
ACGCAATTATCTGGCCACGCTTATTACCAGATACGCAATTGGAAAGGATTTGGGTTCCTCAGACATTCGCAACACAATTATAGGGTTCCTCACAAAAATAAAGATTACAAAAAAGAAAAGGGCGTCTATGGACTGAAAATAGCTGTGTTGTGTCAAGTGTTAGTGCGTGTGTCTGTGAATACAATAGCTGTGTATGGTGTCAGTGTTACAGTGTTGTGGCCTGGTCTTACATAGCTGTGAATCAGTGTTACAGTGTTGCGTGTTGGTGTTACAATAGCTGTGTGTAGTCAGTGTTACAGTGTGTCGTGTGTGATACAATAGCTGTGTATTGTGTTACCAGTGTCTGGTTCTACGTGTGTGTCTGTGTATACAATAGTGTGATGTCAGGGTTACAGTGTGTGCTGTGTATTACAATAGCTGGTATGTCAGTGTTACAGGTGTGTCTGTTGTATTACAATAGCTTTGTGTATGTCAGTGTTACAGTGGTGCCTGTGTATTACAATAGCTGTGTGTGGATTGTCAGTGTTAGTGTCTGTGTATTACAATAGCGTGGGGCAGAGGTGGAGCGGGCCGCAGTGTTTAAAGGGTCTGGGTATTAAAAAGGTTGTTGACAGTGGTAAGTGTTGTGTATTACAAAGCTGTGTGTTGTCAGTGTTACAAGTGTGTCCATGGTGTGTATTACAATAGCCTGTGTCTGTATGTGTCAGTGTTACATGTGTGTTCCCGTGTATTAGACAATAGCTTGTTGTGTGTGTCAGTGTTACAGTGTGTGCTGGGTATTTACAATAGCTGTGTATGTGTCAGTGTGGTACAGTGCTGTTTGTATGACAACGTGGATGTGTCTGTGGTTTACAAATGTGCTGTGTATTACAATAGCTGTGTGTATGTCGTGTTACAGTGTTTGTCTGTTGTATTACAAAGCTGTGTGTGTGTCAGTGTTACAGGTGCCTGTGGTTTGTATTACAATAGCGTGTGTGCTGTGTATTACAATAGCTCTGTGTTGTCAGTGTTACAGTGGTCTGTGTTATTACAATAGCTGTGATGTCAGTGTACAGTGTGTGTGGATTCACAATGAGTGTGTGTTCAGTGTTACAGTGTGTCTGTGTATTACAATAGCTGTGTATTGTAGTGTTACAGGGCCGTGTATACAATAGTGTGTGTGTTCAGTGTTACAGGTGTGTCTGTGTTATTACAATAGCTGGTGTATGTCAGTGTTACAAGTGTGGTCTGTGTATTACAATAGCTGTGTATGTCAGTGTTACAGTGTGTCGTGTATTACAATAGCTGTGTTATGTCAGTGTTACAGTGTGCCTGTGTATTACAATAGCGGGTTGTGTGTCAGTGTTACAGTGTGCCTGTGTATTACAATAGCTGCTGTTGCAGTGTTACAGTGTGTCTGTGTATTACAATAGCTGTGTGTGTCAGTGGGTACAGTGTGTCTGATGTACAATAGCTGCGTGTGTCAGTGTTACAGTGGTGCCTGTTTATTACAATAGCTGTGTGGTGTCAGTGTACAGTGTGTTGTGTATTACAATAGCTGTGTGTGTCAGTGTTACAGTGTGTGTTATTACAAAAGCTGTGTGTGTCAGTGTTACAGTGTGCCTGTGATTACAATAGCTGTGTGTGTCAGTGTTACAGTGTGCTGTGTATTACATAGCCGGTGTGTGTCAGTGTTACAGTGTGCCTGTGTATAGCAATAGTGTGTGTGCCTGTGTATTACATAGCTGTGTGTGTCAGTGTTACAGTGTGCCTGTGTATTCAATAGCTGTGTGTGTGTGATGTTACAGTGTGCCTGGTATTACAATAGCGTGTGTTGCCTGTGTATACAATAGCTGTGGTGATGTGTATTAAATAGCTGTGGTGTGCCTGTGTTATACAATAGCTGTGTGTGCAGGTTACCATTGCCTGGTGTATTACAATTAGCGCCCTGGGCTGTGTATTACAATAGCTGTGTGTGCCTGTGTATTACAATAGCTGTGTGTATTTAATGTGACTAATGACACAGGATATCAGATCTTTACCTTCCTGCAGCCATGCGTCGGTGGGAAGGGGTGTGGTTATCAGAGCTCGGCAGTGATTGGTTGTACCTTTCATGATGTCATGGCTTTATGCATTACTCTGGGACTTGTAGTTCATCTAGCTATAAACACCATTATATTGGAAGAACAGGACTACAGCTCCCAGAAGCCCTGTCATGAAGTGAGAGATCATATGACAAGCAGCAGCTACTGTAACAATGTGCAATAAGAAGCTGAAGAGGGGAGTCTGGCTGCAGTCACATTGTTTTCATATATATTATGACAACATAAAATATCATAGCTTTGCAATTTAAAAAAAAAGCAAGTACAACCAACTTCACACTGAGGAGACCCATTATGGTTGAAACATGTCTGTGGGTGTTTTGACTTGCTTTGCATCTAATCCCATGCTGTGCTTAAAAGCTGTGTGAATTGCTTATATGAGCTCCATGTGAATGGATATTCCAGGCAAAAGGTGACACCTTGTGTGCTCATTTGCATGTCATTTCCCAGAATCCCTTGCTGCAGTGGGAGCACTGTATGCTAGGTGATAATGGTGACAGGCAGGGTTGCAGACCTGTCGTAAGACATGTGAATGTGCTCACAAGTGATATTCTTTATTGGCTATGCAATACGGTGGAGTTTTTTTGTTGCCTTTTTCACCCACCATAACTTAAGAAGCCCAAAAGTATAGCACTCTAGTATACCATATGAGATTTCAAAAATACATTATTTATTTATTTACTGTCACAAAACATAATAAAAGATAGCATAGAATTTTAAAATAAGCATAGATCCCCTGTACGTATAAACCACAGCACTTGCTCACTAGCATGTGAGTCATATAGGACACAAAATCTCAATGAGAAATAGCAGACAATATGGGTCTGAAGCAAAAAGGAAGTGGCTATGCAAGTAACTCACAAAAACAATGTTAAGGAAAGGACTGAGACCAAAATTACTATATAAAGTCAACCACTACACAAAATATCATTGGATAAATAAAGTGTGGATAATAGTCCCCTAGCATGCTCAACAAAGCTATGCACAAAATCAATGCTGTAGAAGAGACATAGTAATTGAATATAGGTCCAAGTATGTAAGTTTATTTTTTATTTATAAAAATATTTTACCAGGAAGTAATACATTGAGAGTTACCTCTCGTTTTCAAGTATGTCCTGGGCACAGAGTAAAACAAATAATACATGGTTACAAGTACAGTTACATAAATGAGCAGGGTCACGTGAATCCAGGAGGATACCTCTGCCACTTTAATTGCTGTATTGGTGGTGAGGAGTATTTGAAATGGCCCTTTCCATCTGGGATGAAGAGCGTGCTTGCGTAGGAAATGTTTGACCATTACCCAGTCATCTTCCTGGAGATGATGCTGCTTTGTGTTTTCCTTGGTAGACTGTACTGCTTGGACCTGAGAGTGAAGAGACTTAAGAAATATCATTAATCTTACACAATACACGCTGATTAAGTCATCAGTCAGAGCATGATCATGCATCATTAATTCTAATGTGCCGGCACAAACCATTGGCCTACCCATTATTATTTCATGAGGGGTTAATCTAGTCTTGGCCTGATGAGTGCTTCTGATCGCCATTAGTGCTAAAGGGAGAGCGTCTGGCCATTGCAATTTCGTTTCTGCACAAATTTTACTGATTTTACTCTTTAGGACCCCATTGGTCCTTTCAACTTTGCCAGCGCTCTGCGGATGATAAGGGCAGTGCAGGTGATAGATAATACCTAGGACCTTTGCTAGATCCTGAACTATCACAGCTGTGAAATGTGTACCTTGGTCTGAAAAAATATGCTGAGGAATTCCATATCTAGGAATGAACTCCTGCAGTAGCTTTTTAGCCACTGAGCGCGCGTCAGCATGTTGACACGGATATGCTTCAGTCCAGCCTGAGAACATGCAAACAACAACCAACACATAGTGATAGTGTAGACTACATGGCATTTCAATGAAGTCAATTTGTAAATTGCGAAATGGGCCCTGGGGGCACGTGACTTTTCCTGGACCAACAGAAACATGTTTTCCAATGTTATGTAATTGGCAGATGTGGCATGCAGCGCAAAAATCTTTTATCTTGGGGCCGATGTGTGGTGCAAACCAGTCTTTTCTGATGGATAACAACATTCCATCCCCATGTATGTGTGATAAACCATGTGACATGCGAATTATGTATGGCTCTAAAGAGGGAGGCAAAACTGGTTTATCCTCAGGGCCTCCAAACCACAACTACCCTTATTGTTGATAACCCTTGCGTGTCCAGTCTTGGGCTACCTCTGTGGTTAACAGTTTATAGAAGGAGGATAAATCAAGTGGTATGGTAATGGGTGTCTCTGGATCAGTGGGTGTAGTAAGAGCATATGCCTGGACATATGGCCTTAGCGCTGCTTGCTTTGCAGTAGCATCAGCAAAAGCATTACCTTGGGATATCTCATCTTTCCTGTCTGTGTGTGCTGCTACTTTAATAACTGCCAGTGTATTTGGTAGTAAGAGTGCATTGAGCAAATTCCTGATGTGTTCCGCGTTATGAATAGGTGAACCTGTTGCTGTGATAAATCCTCTAAGCCTCCAGAGAGCGCCAAAGTTATGTACTACCCCAAAAGCATATCTTGAATCCGTATAAAGTTTTACATTCTCTGGGCTCCTATTAATACATGCTTCAGTAACAGCCTTCAATTCTGCTATCTGAGCAGAAAAAAATGAGGGGGGGGAATCACTCTGCAAAAACCTGCTGGCTGCATCGCTGAACATCTCTTCCCTGCAGCTTAAATAAGAAGACCCGTCGACGAAGAAAGGTCTAGGTCTTTGCGTTCTCAATAGGACTTTTCAAATAGATTAGCCCTAACAGAGGGGATATGTCTATCTCAGCCATACAGTCATGGGGGCCCCCTCCTTGGCAGAGGAGACAAGAAGTGTCGCTGGTTAATGTGTGATGCATGGTGGACGGTTATATTTTCAGATCCCTGTATATAACTTCATATCTGGTAAGTCTGCTGTTTGTTAGCTGTGTGGATCTGCGTAAAGTAGTGTAGAGAACAGCAGGGGCACATATAATTCTAGGGTATGGCCCTGGATGATTAGTTGTGTTGTTGGTCAACCAAATGGACCTGCAGCAGCTGCTATGGCACAGAAGGACGGGGCAATGCTTGTGCAACACATCAAAAGTTAGTGCGTGTAGTAGCCACTGGACGCTGTCGGCTGCCATGAGTTTGAGTTAGAACTCCTGAGGCATGTCCTTTGTTTTCATGGCAATACAGTGCAAAGGGTAATGCATAATTAGGCAAACCCAGTGATGGAGCTGACATTAAGCACTGTTTTAGTGTACAGAAAGCCAGTTCTGCTTCTTCAGTCCAAGGGACTGGTTCAGCAACCCCTCTGCGTGTTAGTTGCTGTAAGGGCTCTGATATGTGTGAAAAATTAGGGATCCACTGTCTACAGTATCCTGCCATTCCCAGGAAACCCCTTACCTGTTTTTGTGTCTGCGGTCTGGGTGTATTTTGAATAGGTGTGATTCTGTCTGGGTTAATGGACCTTAGGCCTGGTGAAACAATTTGGCCTAAATACAGTACTTTACTTTGAAATAATTGCAACTTTTGCCTATTAACTTTATGTCCTTTGGTAGCCAATACTCTCAGTAAAGCTACAGAGTCTGTTTTACATGCTTCTAGTGTTTGCGAAGCTAACAACATATCATCAACATACTGGATTAGGACTGAACCCTCTGGCAGACAAATGTCCTGTAAATCCCTCTGCAAAATCTGTGAGAATAATCTTGGTGATTCTGTATACCCCATTGGGAGGGAGGTGAAGGGGGGGAGGGAGGTGAAGGGTCATAGAGCCACCAATCTGATTGGCCAGAGGCTGAGGACCAATTAGATTCACCACATCTAACACCAACCTCACAAATTTCAATTTTATATATTAAGATATAAGAGAAGAGCAAATATAGTGCAGATGGTAGGTACTAGTGATATATCAGTCTGTAGGCTCTTAAAAGGTTGATGGTAGGTACTAGTGATATATCAGTCTGTAGGCTCTTAAAAGGTTGCACTCACAAAACTTGCAGATGTTAAAGATATGTCAGAGATTCTTCTCTCTCTGACTGGAGCCCTTTGGTAGATGGATATAGTATATCTCAGGATATCTCTCAGTGTGTATTGATGTCGTCGATGATTCAGATGCAATATTTCAGCTGGAGGAGCAGGAAGGTCTATCGTAAGTAGCGCTACTCAACACCTATTGCAAATTGTCACAGGGCTACCACACAAGGCTGTTCAACTCCTGAGAGTCTTATCTCAGCCCACACAGGTATTTTCTCATAAATAAGCCTTAAACTTGCCTCCCACATAGTTTGTGGCTGCGATAGGGACTTGCCCTGCTTAGCAATATTAGTGTTAGGGAAATAGGGAGACGCCGCACGCTTGTTGCAGCCTGTGGTCCCGGACACAGATCGCCCTACATTAATAAAGACATTATTTACGGTGTGTGAGCAGGGGGTTTCCTGAGCTGAACAAAGTTTATTTCAGCCTCGGGGACACCCAACTTTCCGAGATACAGCCCGGTACAGGCGAGTATGGGGTGCCGGTATCCCTCTGCTTTGTTTACATCCCACATGGATTTTACCATGGAGGAGATACCGGCGCCCCATACCGGGGCCTGTAACTCGGGAAGCAGGGTGTCTCCGAGGCTGAAATCAATGCGGTTGAGCTCCGGAGACCCCCGCTACATTTCTGTAATGTTAGAATTTTAATAAAACCCTCGCGATCGCCTGTGAGAGGCGCGCAGTTAGAGTGACTGATTCAGCCTGTCTCTTACTGCGCGTCTATTACAGAGAGGCAGACCCCGGTAGGACTCACACAGCAGGGACTCCTGCTGTGTTACTCCGATGGTAAGAAGGAAGGTCCAGGCGCTCGGTCTTTGCAAAAAAAAGAAATATATATATTTTTTTTTTCCAATGTTTTTATTAGGCATTTAGATAATACAGTTTACACGACATTTAACATCGCCTAACATTTTTCCAGGTAATAGGCACTTGCCCTGCTTAGCAATATTAGTGTTAGGGAAATAGGGACACGCCGCACGGTTGTTGCAGCCTGTGGTCCCGGACACAGATCGCCCTACATTAATAAAGACATTATTTACAGTGTGTGAGCAGGGGGTTTCCTGAGCTGAACAAAGTTTATTTCAGCCTCGGGGACACCCAACTTTCCGAGATACAGGCCGGTACAGGTGAGTATGGGGTGCCGGTATCCCTCTGCTTTGTTTACATCCCACATGGATTTTAACATGGAGGAGATACCGGCGCCCCATACCGGGGCCTGTAACTCGGGAAGCAGGGTGTCTCTGAGGCTGAAATCAATGCGGTTGAGCTCCGGAGACCCCCGCTACATTTCTGTAATGTTAGAATTTTAATAAAACCCTCGCGATGGCCTGTGAGATGTGCGCAGTTAGAGTGACTGATTCAGCCTGTCTCTTACTGCGCGTCTATTACAGAGGCAGACCCCGGTAGGACTCACACAGCAGGGACTCCTACTGTGTTACTCCGATGGTAAGAAGGAAGGTCCAGGCACTGAAAAGGAAAAATATTTAATCCAGCATAAAGTCCAACGTTTTGACTGCGTATAAGCAGTCTTTGTCATGGTAACAGCAGCTCTTACCTTGACAAAGACTGCTTATACGCAGTGGAAACGTTGGACTTTATGCTGGATTAAATATTTCTTTTTTTATTGCAAAGACCGAGTGCCTGGACCTTCTTTCATACCTATGTGACTTCTTGGGGACTTTGCAGGACGATCCCCCTCGGCCCGTGGGCACTGGCAAGTTATACCTATCATTGCTGTACTGAGTGTGTGCCAGATCACTCTTCTCCATTTGAGTGTTACTCCGATGGGCCATTATGTCGGCAACTGACCATCTCAGGTCCACCTCGTGGCTTAACGCAGGATGTTCCCAGGTAAATGTTCGAATAACAGCCGCTGCATCTGTAGCTCATATATTTTTGTTTTTTATTGTCAATAATATGATCAAGGCATTCGATGCCTGAATTCCCTCAGTTGTTCTATTGATTGTAGTCCGGATGAGTTCAGATGCAAATTTCAGCTGGTAGGATGCAGGAAGTGGTTCCTATATCGTCGGTGAATGCTTGAGCCGCGTTAGCCTTCTAACACTTTCCTCCCCTTCTTTTGCCCCAAATTCTTTTTGTTACTAATTTTTACCCAGGGTATGCCCAAACAAGGCTGCTTTTCAACCTACTGAGGGAGTCTGTATCTAAGCCCACAAAGTGTATTTCTCCTAGAATAGCCCTTAAAATTGCCTCCAAATAGTTTTTGCTGCGATAAGGTGGGCCCACGTGCCCTGCTTAGCATATATTAGGTGTTGGGACCCCAATAGGCAACGCCGCACTGGTTGTTTGCAGCCTGTGTTCCCGGGACACAGATCGCCAACTACACTTACGAAGACATATTACACGCTGTTGGAGCCAGGGGTGTTCCCTGAGTTGAACAAAGTTTATTCAGCTCCCTCGGGTGTTTTTTTTGGCCCACACCCCTTACACAAACTTCCGAAGGAGTAAAAAGAAAAAAAAAAAAAAAAAACAGCCTGGTTACAGGTGGAGATTGGGGTTGCCGGTATTTCCTTGATTTGGTTTTACAATCCCACATGATTTTAAAATGGAGGAGATTTTTTACCGAGCGCCCCATACCGGGGCCTTGTATCGGGAACCAAACAAAAGCAAGGTGGTCTCGAGGGATGAATGAAATAATGCGGTGAGCTCCGGATGACCCCCGCTACATTTGTAATGGCAGAATTTTAATAAAACCCTCGCGATGGCCTGGAAGTGTGGCAGTTAGAGTGACTGATTAAGCCGTTCTTACTGCGCGTTCTATACAGAGGCAGACCCCGGGTAGGACTCACACAAGCAGTGGACTCCATGGGTTACCGATGGTAGAAGGAAGGCCAGGCACTGAAAAAAAAGAAATATTTAATCCAGCATAAGTCCAACGTTTGTGCTCTATAAAGCAGTTTTGCATGGGAACGCAGCCTACCTGAGCAAAGCCTGCTTATTACGCGTGTGGAAACGTTGGACTTATTGCTGGATTAAATATTTCTTTTTTTATTGCAAATGACCGAGTGCCTGGACCTTTCTTTCATACCTATGTGGACTTCTTGGGGACTTTGCAGGACGATCCCCTGCCCGTGGGCACTGGGCAAGTATACTCTATCATTGATGTACTGAGTGTGTGCCAGATCAACCTTCTCCATTTGAGTGTTACTCCGATGGGCCATATGTCGGAATGACCATCTAGGTCCACTCGGGGCTTAAAGCAGGATGTTCCCAGGTAAATGTTCGAATAACAGCCGCTGCATCTGTAGCTCATATATTTTGATTTTTGTTTTTTATTGTCAATAATATGATCAAGGCATTCGATGCCTTTTGCCTCCAGATTCAAACGATATTTTGGCTTTTTCCCGGTAGAAAGTTGCTATTACCTTGGATTGGCAAATATCTAGAAATGGAATAAGATTGTTGGAATTTTTTCCTTGTTGTTTTCCAGGTCATGATAGAGTCTCGGAATATTCGATTACATTTGATCTCTTGGGAAATCTTTCTCCTAGTGATAGCGGACTGGAGAATTCATTTTCAATTTCCAGGAAAGAGTAGTGTTTTTTTTTCATGGAGGCATGAGCTGCCACTATGCCAGGCAACATACATCCTGCCAATCTTCCAAACAAGCAACTAATCTAAAACACATTCAATTTTAATCTTAAAAAAGCCACAAAAAAAACAATTGAATGGCACGGTGGCACTCACATGCCCTTTGGGCATGAGATGCCACTATGCCATGCAATGGTGTGGCTGCAAAAAAATAAATAAAACATGCATACAATAAAAACAGCATTGCAATTCCGGAAATATAAAAAAGCCAAAAAAACAATTGAATGGCATGGTGTCACTCCCAGTAGTATTATGCCTTAACCCCTTCATTGCCTTAGCGGGCATTGCATTGCCGCTAAGATAATGAAGCTGCTTACATATTTTTATTGTGAGCGTCAGCAGGGGGTCTCCTGAGCCAAACAAAGTTTATTTCTGCCTCGGGATCCCCTACTTTCCAAGATACAGGCCCCGGTATGGGGTGCCGGTATCCCTCTGCTTTGTTTAGATCACACATGGATTTTAACATGGCGGGGATACCGGGCCCTGTAACTCAGGATGTATGGGTTCCTCAAGGCTGAAATCAACTTAGTTCAGCTCAGGAGACCCCCTGCTCACGCACACTATGAAAAATATAAAATGTACGTAGCTTAATTACCTTAGCTTCATTACCTTACCCGCTAAGGTAATGATTTTTTATTTGGGGTGGGGGGGTGTTAGATACTAGTGTGCGGGAGCAGGGGCTCTCCTGAGTTGAACAAAATTGATTTCAGCCTCGGGACCCCCTACTTCCCGAGATGCAAGCCTGTTATGGGGTGCCGGTATCCCTCTGCTTTGTTTAGATCCAATGGTCACGTGACCCACAGAATTTTTACATGATGGGGATACCAGCACCCCATAACGGGGCCTGTATCTCAGGAAGTAGGGGGTCCCCGGACATGAAATCAATGCGGTACAGCTCTGGAGACCCCCTGCTACATTACTGTAGTGTTAGAAATTTAATAAAACCACCGCGATTGCCTGTGAATGGCGCGCAGTTAGAGTGTCTGATTCAGCCTATCTCCTTGTTTGTGTTTTATATTTTCTGATACAGTACATGTCTCCCTTTCTAGCTCTGATATATATGTTTCTTAGTTCATTATCTTCCTGAGAAATCAGTGTGTTTTAGCTTCGTGAGAAACAAGAACATCATTTAGTCTAGTTACTGTAGCTAAGATAAATGATTTATAGCTCTTTGTCCTGAGCGTATAAGAAGGAAGCAGTGTTAAGCATACATTACTACCTTCTTAGATACTGAAGACTAACAGATGTATCTATAATATGTATCCTTGCTACATGAAACACTGAAAGCTGATTGAAGAATAAAGAATGCTGATTTGAACTGGAAACGGATTCCTGATTATTATATCGAGAGGAGGCTTTTCTAACAGATATCTCATCAGGGAAAAAATAAATTCCTTCCTGACTCCAAGAATTGGCTATCAGATTGCTCCCTGGATCAACATCCCTCTCATGTCTACTGTACTTGTTTGGTTAATACCTGTATACCTTTCCTATCTAAAAAATGCCCATCCTTTTTTTGAACAAATCTATTGTATCTGCCATCATAGTCTCCATGGGTAATGAATGCCATATTTTAACTGCCCTTACTGTAAAGAACCCTTTCCTTTGTTGCTGGCGAAAACTCCTTTCCTCCAACCTTAAGGGATGGCCCTGAGTTCTTTGCACTGTCCTTGGGATAAACAGTTATTTTGAAAGCTCCTTGTACTGTCCCTGAATATATTTGTATATAGTTATCATATCCCCTCTTAGACGCCTCTTTTCTAATGTAAATACATCTAATTTAGCTAGTCACTCCTCATAACTTAGATTGTTCCTCCCCTTTATTAATTTGGTGGCTATTGTCTGAACTCTCTCTAGTTCAATAATGTATTTCCTAAGAAGTGGTGCCCAAAATTGTACTCCATATTCAAGGTGTGGTGGTCTTACTAATGCTTTATAAAGGGCCATCATTATGTTTACTTCCCTTCCATCCATTGCCTGTTTAATGCAAGATAAGATCTTGTTTGCCTTTGCAACTACTGCATGACTTTGGGCACCATTGCTAAGCCTGCTGTCTACAAGCACTCCTAAATCCTTCTCCATCAAGGATTCACCCAATTTATTCCCATTTCATTTGTAAATCTCCTGTTTATTCTATCTTTCCAAATGCATAGCCTCAGGCCTCGGCATGTTCAGCGCATGCTGAGGCGCGCTGGTACTTACCAGTGAGTCCCTACAGCCGCAATGAGAGCGGTTTTTGTCGGGGCTCACCTACGCTTCCGCGCGCCTCAGCATGCGCTGAACATGCCCGAGGTCTTAGGTAAATTTCAAATTCTAGCGCTTGCCGGAGCGCAGGGCCGGTCACCTGAGCGGTTCGTCCGTGACGTCACTGGCCCGCCCTCCCGCCGACATGCCCCCGGACGTCCCTGGACGAGGCCTTACATTTATCAGTATTAAACCTCATTTGCCATTTACCTGCCCACGTTTCCAGTCTCTCCAGGTCCTTCTGAAGAGAATTTACATCCTGCTCTGATTCTATTACCTTACACAATTTAGTATCAGCAGCTAAGATGGAGACTTTGCTCTCGATGCGAACCTCAAGGTCATTAATAAACAAGTTAAAAAGCAGGGGTCCCAGTACCGAACCCTGAGGTACTCCACTCATGACTTTAGCCCAACTTGAAAAAGTTCCATTTATGAAAACTCTCTGTTGTGTATCCTTAAACCAGTTTTCAATCCAGGTGAAAATATTTTTAGAGTCCAATTTGGTTTATTTTGTACATTAACCTCGTTTGTAACCGTATCAAAAGACAGAGGATGAGACACGCACTCAATATCAAGGGTAATAGAGGCGGGGTACTTAGCTGCCGGTGCGCTGGTCCTGGGGAGCTCCTGTAGTCCCAAATGTTCCAGTACAAAGAAGAAGAAGCAGGCACACGGTCTAACTCAAAAGGAGGTTAAATATGCCATAAAGTCCACTTTATGTGTGCCTGCTTCTTCTTAACCGTATCAAAAGCCTTTGCTATGTAATTATGGTACACAAAAGGTTAACATACAATTCAGAGCTAGCGTATGAAGTAAACAGTTTCTGGAACCGTTTCCAGAATTCTTTAAAAGTACCTTTAAAATTGTCCTGTTTACTTTGAGTGTCAGAAGAGCCATAATTGAATTAATCTCTGGCAAAACAGATGCTCTTCTCTCTAGATTCTATCAGTCCTATACAACCCAGACCACCACAAAAACAATGTGTGTATTTTTTTTAACTCAAACTGTAGCTACATTAACCCCTGAAGTACCAAAATAATTAAAATACTTAATATTCCCCACCATTTTTATTACAGTTTGGTAAAACATTTCCCACATTAGGAGCAATTAGTCTCTTTTGTGTGGGAATTTTCAGATGTCTAACAAGGTTTGAGCTGTCGGAAAAGCATTTCCCACATTCAGAGCAAACAAATGATTTCTCTCCTTTGTGAATTATCTGATATTTAACTGGATCTGACTTACGAAAAACAAATTTCCCCCATTCAGAGCAAACAAATGATCTCTCTCCTGTGTGAACTCTCTGATGTTTAACTAGATTTGAACTGTCGGAAAAACATTTCCCACATTTAGAGCAAACAAATGGTCTCTCTCCTGTGTGAACTCTTTGATGTCTAACAAGATGTGAGCTGTCG
>WSYH01003689.1:22685-47481 GCA_036426205.1 Ascaphus truei
AACATTTCCCACATTCAGAGCAAACAAATGACCTCTCTCCTGTGTGAGATTTTTGATGTTGATCAAGATTTGACTTCTTGGAAAAACATTTCCCACATTCAGAGCAAACAAATGACCTCTCTCCTGTGTGAGATTTTTGATGTTTATCAAGATTTGACTTCCTGGTAAAACATTTCCCACATTCAGAGCAAACAAATGACCTCTCTCCTGTGTNNNNGTGTGAGATTTTTTGAATGTTGATCAAGATTTTACTTCTCTGGTAAAACATTTCCCACATCAGAGCAAACAAATGGAAAACCTCTCTCCTTTTGTGAACTCCTGATGCTGAACTAGATTTTGAGCTGTATCTTACGGAAAAAATTTCCCACATTCTAGACAAACAAATGATCTCTCTCCTGTGTGTTTTTGATGTTCGATCAAGATGTGATTGCTGTGCTAAAAAACATTTCCCCACTTTAGAGCAAACAATGGTGGTCCTTCTCTCTGTGTGAGATTTTGATGTTCGATAGAGATTTGACGTTCTTGGAAAAAATCATTTCCCACATTCAGATCAACAAATGACTCTCTTCTGTTGAGATTTTTGATGTTGATCAAGAGATTTGACTTTCCTGGTAAAACATGTCCCACATTTCGCGCAAACAAATGACCTCTCTCCTGTTAACTCTCTGATGTGAACTAGATTTGAGCTGTCACGAAAAACATTCCCCACATTTCAGAGCAAACAAATGATCTCTCCCTGTGTGACTCTTTGATGTCGATCAGATGTGAGCTGCGGAAAAAATTTCCCACATTTAGAGAAACAAATGTCTCTTCCTGTGTGGATTTTGATGTCGTCAAGATTTGATTATTGGAAAAACATTTCCACATTTTAGAGCAAGAAAATTGTTTCTCTGCTCTGTGAATTTTCTGATGTCTAAAAAGAAATGTTTTAAGAGAGAAGTGTTTCCCACATTTGGAGCAAGGAAACAACTTCACTCCCTTGTGAATTATCTGATGTTTTACAAGAGCTGAATTACTATTAAAGCATTGATCACAAACAGAGCACTTATACAGCCTTTCTGTAGTGTGTGTTCTTTGGTGAGTTGTATAAGCTGATTTATTATTAAAGTTTTTTCCACAGTCACTTGCACTTATACTTCATTACTGACAATTTTATGTTAATTTTCTGGGCATTCGTATTTATTTTGTCCCACTCTCAATATGAGTAGATGCATCTTCATGTTCTTCAGTGTATAATGTGGGAGGCTTTGGGATTTTCTTCTTACTGAACCTGATTCCTTACCATATTCCACATTCTCAACAGCTTTTCTCTGTCTCTCACTGGGTTATTTTGCTTCAAGTAATTTGCTCCTTTAGCAGCTTTAACAAACATCTGTGATCTTCATTCACACGATCTGGAGAGGCAAAGAGAGGTGTGCCCTCCTGCGGTGTACCTTCTGCTCATGGATTTATCTGTGGGAAATAAAATGCACTGTAAGAATGATAGTTTAAATGGCATAACACATAATGTAACATTACTGGTTGAACATTGCATTAGTTTAAACACGTTCCAATTGCAAATGGAATATACTGCAAACTAAAGTTATACAATAGCACAATTTAAAAAACATCGGGGGCTAATTTACTTTTTAAAAGCTATTTTATGCAGACTATTGAAATAGGTTTTTGATAACTGAAATGTTCTCGTCCTTCCTGGACACAGAGGGTAAGTTAGCTGAGCTATGGAAAAAAATGTACAGATGTCTATGGGCCTCAGAATGTCCCTTGGAGCCCACATCCAATCCAGGAACCAGAGTAAATGCCAAACAGAATGGATGTCTGGCGTCCTAGTCATCTGGAGATCAGATAAGAATATGCTACGTGTAGAACCCTGGACAATCGATTTGTGTGCTGTAAATGCCACTGGAGTTAATACCTTTCAGCAAAAGTACTGTGATGTAATCATGTAATATGTGTTTTGTATGTTTTTATATCATGATATAATGAGTAATTAAGAGTATTTGAATCCCAACGGTTTTCATTTATTCCCTTACATGTGACATAGTGGTTACAATCGGTTGCCCGGGTGTCCTGTACAGTATGTGGCACGCTCTGGTGAGATGTAGAGATCAGATAGGAAACAAATGGGTGACCCAACGCGTAGCCCTAAACTTGTGCTAATGATCATTAATAATAAATCAGGGTCCGGGGTAGGAAAACATATCAAAATAACAAGCGGCGACCCAAGGAGGAGGAAAAAAGCAATCCTAGGTTGGCAATTCCCACTGAGGTAAGTGTGTGAAAAAAGACACCATATGAAATATGAAAAAATTTATAAGAATCTCTTCCACTCCCTGGGCCAGGACCCATAAAACTGAGTCACCTGACTCGAAAACCGAACTCATGAGGGATCCACCGGATCATAAAAATGAAAATAACACATTAACTGCACAAATCAATTATAATAACATTAAAAAAAGGGACACCATACAGTGAGCAATCAAAATCCAAAATAATGTGCGTCCCATAGTGATTATTGAATATGACGTGTCTGTGCAATACACTGTATGGAGCAATCCAAGGATCAATCTAGAATTAATTCAGGACACTATGGTCCACAATAGATGGAGACATAGTGGGGACTAAGAACCCCACTCTAGACAGAATAGGATGATAGTGCCACAGAGCAACAAACTGGTGTGTGCTGGACAAAGATGCTCACCTCTATTCTCACTGGTAATAACAGTCCTTAAAAAAGGGTAAGAAATAAATGCACGATGTCTGCAGGTAAAATTGGAGGTAGTCATCCACTAGCTACCACAATAATTCTTATAGCCACAATAGTATTACGTATGTACTAGATGGAAGAGATCAAGTTAAACATCTATATGTCCCTTAAACAGATATATCTATATATAATATTATATATATATATATATATTATAACACACACCACAACACACACACACACACACACACACACACGAACAGCACACAATATCTGTTATTTTATAATAATTATAGATATATATATATCTCTTATATATATATATATAAATATCTAAAGGAAAAAGGGAAACTAGAGCGCAACTCCCACCATCGCGTAACTTGTACATTATTGGAAAGGAAGGTAGGGGGGGGGGCAGATATCACTTACACACCCCCCCCTCTTCCCCTTCCCCCCCCCCCCCCACCTTCACTTCTTTTCCAATAATGTACAGTTTTACGCTATGGGGCTTCCTCTCTTTCTCTTTTTTCCTTTAGATACATATATATTAAATAACAGATATTGTGTGTATATATATATATGGGACCGCCGCCATATTACAGGTCGTTATTGAAGGACATCTATGCGTCTGCGTGTACTGGTCTGTTTCACAAGTACATTGTATAATCGACCCTTCTATGATCAGCAACCTTCACCGGTTACCCCTGCTGTCCTGCCGACACTATGAGATAAGAGGGTTGAGCCATGAAGATTATCCTAATTGATGGAGTGGTACGGGTCTGTGTGGATATTCCACAGTTGAATACCACGCCATCATCCCATGAGGGTGGAATCGTTAGGTGCTCTAACCCCCAATAACCCCTAGTGCCCCCTATAATCCATGGGAACCAATAACTGACATAGTACAGACCGTGATCTGTCTGTACTACAGGAGCTGGCGAACTACCGTTGGATGGCGCTCGCACGTACCCAGCGTTAGCCAAAGATGAATCTGTAGATAGCTGCCGAGAAAGAGCATGGTCGTCCTGTACAATATCGTTACGGATTGACTGAGATTCCCCAGGGGGAGAAAGATGAATGATGCAACCTGTTTTTGCTACCCAGATATGCAAGGCGGATCTGACTATTCTCACTGGAGAGTACTGCCAACGATGATCAACAGCGCGATACTAGCTGCTGGCCTCAGTGCAAGAATGCCTTTTCAAATATCCCGAAACAGAGTACTTGTCTATTTAAAGACTTTTCTCCCTATACCATGCCATAGACTATGGCAGCAGTTGAGCCGATATATCCTGTCCTCAACTCTTCCCTCTCCGGAAGAAAGGATGGAAGTTAATCACATTTCACTACTGTTTCTACTGCTTTTCCTCACTAGCCTTGATTTCGGTGATTCCTCCTCATGACGCGGAATGTGAAAAAATATTGCAGACTAGGTTAGAAACCGACGAGAAGTATTTCCCTATCAGTGATATGGATGTGGGTATAGCCGCAGCGCTTCACACCCTCCATACGGCTTAGCATACGACTCCTTTCCCGAAACGATCACGTCTCAATCGCCCGCGAGGACGTTGAAGATGTGAGAAAACTTCTACAGAATAGAGGATGCCGGCAATTGTCCCCCTGAGATCGCGTAGCCCCCGTAACGCTTCGCCCATCGTGGTGGTCCGAAAGAAGAATGGGACTGTAGTCTATATGTGGACTAGAGAACCCTGAACAAATCGTACTGTGCCATATCAGTATACCCTTCTGCTGATCGAAGATCTCTTGAAATTCTCTTTCTCTGGGAATAATTGGTCGTGTGTTGGATCTAAAGGTCGGAACTATCAAGTGCCCATGAACCTCTGAAGATCAAGGAAGACAGCTTTGCATGTGCCCGTTAGGGTTCTCTCTCCTGTGTGAACTCTCTGATGCTGAACTAGATTTGAGCTGTCAGAAAAACATTTCCCACATTTAGAGCAAACAAATGGTCTCTCTCCTGTGTGAACTCTTTGATGTCGATCAAGATGTGAGCTGGCGGAAAAACATTTCCCACATTTAGAGCAAACAAATGGTCTCTCTCCTGTGTGAGATTTTTGATGTCGATCAAGATTTGAGTTATTGGAAAAACATTTCCCACATTTAGAGCAAGAAAATTGTTTCTCTGCTCTGTGAATTTTCTGATGTCTAAAAAGAAATGTTTTAAGAGAGAAGTGTTTCCCACATTTGGAGCAAGGAAACAACTTCACTCCCTAACCCTAACGGGCACATGCAAAGCTGTCTTCCTTGATCTTCAGAGGTTCATGGGCACTTGATAGTTCCGACCTTTAGATCCAACACACGACCAATTATTCCCAGAGAAAGAGAATTTCAAGAGATCTTCGATCAGCAGAAGGGTATACTGATATGGCACAGTACGATTTGTTCAGGGTTCTCTAGTCCACATATAGACTACAGTCCCATTCTTCTTTCGGACCACCACGATGGGCGAAGCGTTACGGGGGCTACGCGATCTCAGGGGGACAATTGCCGGCATCCTCTATTCTGTAGAAGTTTTCTCACATCTTCAACGTCCTCGCGGGCGATTGAGACGTGATCGTTTCGGGAAAGGAGTCGTATGCTAAGCCGTATGGAGGGTGTGAAGCGCTGCGGCTATACCCACATCCATATCACTGATAGGGAAATACTTCTCGTCGGTTTCTAACCTAGTCTGCAATATTTTTTCACATTCCGCGTCATGAGGAGGAATCACCGAAATCAAGGCTAGTGAGGAAAAGCAGTAGAAACAGTAGTGAAATGTGATTAACTTCCATCCTTTCTTCCGGAGAGGGAAGAGTTGAGGACAGGATATATCGGCTCAACTGCTGCCATAGTCTATGGCATGGTATAGGGAGAAAAGTCTTTAAATAGACAAGTACTCTGTTTCGGGATATTTGAAAAGGCATTCTTGCACTGAGGCCAGCAGCTAGTATCGCGCTGTTGATCATCGTTGGCAGTACTCTCCAGTGAGAATAGTCAGATCCGCCTTGCATATCTGGGTAGCAAAAACAGGTTGCATCATTCATCTTTCTCCCCCTGGGGAATCTCAGTCAATCCGTAACGATATTGTACAGGACGACCATGCTCTTTCTCGGCAGCTATCTACAGATTCATCTTTGGCTAACGCTGGGTACGTGCGAGCGCCATCCAACGGTAGTTCGCCAGCTCCTGTAGTACAGACAGATCACGGTCTGTACTATGTCAGTTATTGGTTCCCATGGATTATAGGGGGCACTAGGGGTTATTGGGGGTTAGAGCACCTAACGATTCCACCCTCATGGGATGATGGCGTGGTATTCAACTGTGGAATATCCACACAGACCCGTACCACTCCATCAATTAGGATAATCTTCATGGCTCAACCCTCTTATCTCATAGTGTCGGCAGGACAGCAGGGGTAACCGGTGAAGGTTGCTGATCATAGAAGGGTCGATTATACAATGTACTTGTGAAACAGACCAGTACACGCAGACGCATAGATGTCCTTCAATAACGACCTGTAATATGGCGGCGGTCCCATATATATATATACACACAATATCTGTTATTTAATATATATGTATCTAAAGGAAAAAAGAGAAAGAGAGGAAGCCCCATAGCGTAAAACTGTACATTATTGGAAAAGAAGTGAAGGTGGGGGGGGGGGGGGAAGGGGAAGAGGGGGGGGTGTGTAAGTGATATCTGCCCCCCCCCCTACCTTCCTTTCCAATAATGTACAAGTTACGCGATGGTGGGAGTTGCGCTCTAGTTTCCCTTTTTCCTTTAGATATTTATATATATATATATAAGAGATATATATATATCTATAATTATTATAAAATAACAGATATTGTGTGCTGTTCGTGTGTGTGTGTGTGTGTGTGTGTGTGTTGTGGTGTGTGTTATAATATATATATATATATATAATATTATATATAGATATATCTGTTTAAGGGACATATAGATGTTTAACTTGATCTCTTCCATCTAGTACATACGTAATACTATTGTGGCTATAAGAATTATTGTGGTAGCTAGTGGATGACTACCTCCAATTTTACCTGCAGACATCGTGCATTTATTTCTTACCCTTTTTTAAGGACTGTTATTACCAGTGAGAATAGAGGTGAGCATCTTTGTCCTAGCATCACCAGTTTGTGCTCTGTGGCACTATGCATCCTATTCTGTCTAGAGTGGGGTTCTTAGTCCCCACTATGTACATCCATCTATTGTGTGAACCATAAGTCCTAATGATATCTAGATTGATCCTTGGATTGCTCCATACAGTGTCTTGCCACAGACACGTCAGATTCAATAAGCACTATGGGACCGCCACATTATTTTGGATTTTAGTTGCACTCACGTATGGTGTCACCTTTTGTTAATGTTATTATAATTGATTTGTGCAGTAACATGTGTTATTTTCATTTTTATGATCCGTGGTGGATCTGCCTCATAGGTTTGTCTTCATCAGGTGACTCAGTTCTATGGGTCCTTCCCAGGAGTGGAAGAGATTCTTATATTTTTTTTCATATTTTCATATGGTCTTTTTTTCACAACTACCTCAGGGGAAATGCCAACAGCTAGGATGCTTTTTTCCCCTCCTTGGGTCGCGCTTGTTAATTTGATATGTTACTTCCTACCTCCCGACCCTGATTTATTATTATATATCATGTAGCACAAGTATAGGCTGTACGGTGGGTCACCATTTGTTTCCCCTATCTGTCTCTAATCTCACCAGAGTCGTGCCACATACTGTACAGGACACCGGGCAACCGATTGTACCACTTATGTCCATAGTAAGGGAATAATAAGATGAAAACCGTTGGGATTTAACTACTCTTAATTACTCATTGATATCATGATATAACATACAAAACCATATTACATGATTAGACATCACAGTGACTTTTCTGAAAGGTTATTAACTCCAGTGGATGTTACAGCACACAAATGCATTGTCATGGGATTCTAACGTAGTATATTCTTATCGATCTCCAGCGACTATGGACGCCAGGACATCCATTCTGTTTGGCATTTACTCTGTTCCTGATTGGATGTGGGCTTCCAATGTGACATTGTACTGAGGCTGCCATAGTATCATACTGTATCAATTTTTTTCCATAGCTCAGCTAATTCACCCTCTGTGTTCCGGAAGACGAGAACCTTTTCAGGTTATCAAAAAACCTCATTTCAATAGCTCTGTCTCATAAAATATGCTTTTATAAAAGAAATTAGCCCCCGATTGTTTTTACAATGTGCTTTCCATATAACCTTTAGTTTGCAGTATATTTCCATTTGAAATCTTGGAACGTGTTTTAAACTAATGCAAAGATGTTCAACCAGTATGTTACATTATGTTATGCCATTTAAACTATCATTCTCTACAGTGCATTTATTTCCCACAGGATAATCCCATGAGCAGAAGTACACCCAGTGAGGGCCACACTCTTCTTTGCTCTCCAGATCGTGTGAAATGGAAGATCACAGATGTTTGTTAAACTGTATAAGGACGACCAAATTACTTGAGCCAAAATAACCCTATGAGAACAGAGTAAAAGCTGTGAGAAGTGGTATGGTAGGAATCAGGTCGTAAGAAGAAAAGTCCCAAAGCCTCCCACATTGAACACTGAAGAACATGAAGATGCATCTACTCATATTGAGAGTGGGACAAAATAAATACTAAGCCCCCCCAGAAAATTAACATAACTTGTCAGTAATGAAGATAAGTGCAGGGGACTGTGGAAACACTTTAATAATAATCGCTTATACAACTCACCAAAACACACACTCACAGAAAGGGTCTAAGTGCTCTGTTTGGTGTCAATGCTTTAATAGTAATTAGCTCTTGTAAAAACATAGATTTAGTCACGAGAGAAGTGTTTCCCACATTTGGAGCAAGGAAACAACTTCACTCCCTTGTGAATTATCTGATGTTTTACAAGAGCTGAATTACTATTAAAGCATTTGATCACAAACAGAGCACTTATACAGCCTTTCTGTAGTGTGTGTTCTTTGGTGAGTTGTATAAGCTGATTTATTATTAAAGTTTTTTCCACAGTCACTGCACTTATACTTCATTACTGACAAGTTTATGTTAATTTTCTGGGCATTAGTATTTATTTTGTCCCACTTCTCAATATGAGTAGATGCATCTTCATGTTCTTTCAGTGTATAAATGTGGGAGGCTGGAATTTTTTCCTTGTTGTTTCCCAGGGTCTGAATAGAGCTCGGCAATATCGATTACATTTGATCTCGTGGGAAATCTTTCTCCTAGTGATAGCGGACTGGAGACTTCATTTTCAATTTCAGGAAATAAGTAGTGTTTTTTTTCATGGAGGCATGAGCTGGCCACTATGCCAGGTCACCTCAGCCGGCCAATCTTCCCAAACAAGCAACTAATCTAAAACACATTCAATTTTATCTTAAAAAGCACAAAAAAACAAATTGAATGGGCAACGGTGGCCGCACATGGCCCTTGGGCAGGAGATGCAAAACCTATGCCATGCAATGGTGTGGCTGCAAAATAAATAAAATGCATACAATAAAACAGCATTGGCATTCCGTAAATATAAAAAAGGCCAAAAAACAATTGACTGGCATTGTGTCAACATCCCAAGTAGTATTATCCTTAACCCCCTATGCATTGCCTTACGGCATTGCATTGCCTCTAAGATAATGAAGGCTGCTACATAGTTTATTGTGATCGTCATCATGGGAGTCTCCTGAGCCAACAAAGTTTATTTCTTTCTCTGCCTCTGATCCCCTACTTTCCAAGATACAGGCCCCGTTATGGGGTGCCGGTATCCCGCTCTTTGTTTATATCACCAATGGATTTTTACATGGCGGGGATCCTTGCCCTTTAACTCCGATGTATTTGTTTCCTCAAGGACTAGCAATCACTGTCGTTCAGCTCAGAGACCCCCGCTCACGCACCACTATGAAAAATAAAATGTACCAGCTACTTACCTTAGTTATACCTTACCCCGGCTAAGGTACATATTTTTATTTGGGGTGGGTGGGGGTGTTAGATACTACGCTGTGCGGGAGCAGGGGCTCTCCGGAGTTGAAACAAAATTGATTCAGCCTGGTACCCCCTACTATCCCAGGCAAGCCGTTACGGGGGGGTGCACGGTATTCCCTCTGTTCTTTGTTTAGATCAAATGGTTCACTGACCCACCGAATTTTACACATGACAGGGGATACCAGCACCCATACGCGGGCCTTCTGTATCTCGCGGACGTAGGGGGTCCCCGGACATGAATCATGCGGTTACAGCCGGAGACCCCCTCCTGCTACCTTACTGTAGTTTAAAATTTAATAAAACAACCCGCATCCTGCGATGGCGCGCTAGTTAAGTGTCTGATCGCCCTCTGCGTTTTAAGGCAGTTAGGGAGATTGTCCGGTGGCCACTTAGCTGCAGCAACATCTCGACCCAGTGCTACCAGTTGTAGTAATGTTGATTGACTGATCTTATTCTTATTTTACAGTTCCTGATTTCCTTTTTCTGTGTGATACTTCGAAGTACATTTTCTCCCTTTCTGCTCTGATTATATTTTTCTATTTTATCTTCTCCGAGAAATCGGTGTTTTTAGCTGTGCGTGAAACAAACGAACCTCATTTAGTCTAGTACTGTAGCTAAGATAAATGATATATGCTTTGTCCTGAGAGCGTCAAAACGGAAGCGTGTTAAGCATACTTACACCTTCTTAGATATCTGACGACTAACAAGGTTCATATATATGATCTTGCTACATAAACCACTGAAAGCTGCATTGAAGATAAAGAATGCTGATTGAACTGAAACGATTCCTAGAGTATTATATCGATAGAGCTTTTCAACATATATCTCGATCAGGGAAAAATACATTCCTGCCTGATCCAAGAATTGGCTATCATATTGCTCCCTGTACAACATCCCTCTCATGTCTACTGACTTGTTTGGTATATCACCTGTATACCTTTCCTAGTCTAAAAAATGCCACATCCTTTTTTTGAACAAATCATTGTATCTGCCATCACTAGTCTCCATGGGCTAATGAACGCCATATTTTAAACTGCCCGTACTGTAAAGTAACCCTTCCTATTTGTTGCTGGCGAAAACCTTTCCTCCAACCCCTTAAGGGATTGCCCTGATTTTTGCACTGTCCCTTGGGATAAACAGTTATTTTGAAAGCTCCCTGTAGCTGTCCCTGAATTATATCGTTTGCTAAGTTAGTTTCATCATCCCCTCTTAGACGGTCTTCTTCAAGTTGTAAATTACATCTAATTTAGCTAGCCCTCCTCATAACTAGATTATTTTCCCACTTTATTAATTGGTGCTTTATTGTCTGAACTCTCTAGTTCCAATAATGTATTTTCCTAAGAGATGGTGCCCATAATTTGTACTCCAGATTCAAGGTGTGGTTGGCTTACTAATGTTTGATAAGTGGCTCATAATGTTTTACTTTCGTTCCTTCCATCCATTGCCGTTTATGCAAGATAAGATCTGTGTTGCCTTTGCAAACACGGCATGGAATTGGTCCCATTGGCTAGCACTGCTGGTCACAAGCACTCCTAAAAATCCTTCTTCATCACAGGTTCCCCCAATTTATTCCCATTTCATTTGTTAAATCTCACTGTTTATTCGGTTCTTTCCAATGCAAGCTGCAGGCCTCGGCATGGTTTCAGCGAGTGCTGAGGCGCGCTCGGTAACTACCAGTGAGCTCCCTACGTCCGCAAATGAGACGCTGTTTTTGTCGGGCTCCCTACGCTTCCGTCCAGCGCTTCAGCAGGAAGCGATCAGTCTTGTAATTTTAAATTCTAGCGCTGCCGGAGCGCAGGGCCGGTCGTCGCTTCCTGTCAGTACGGTATGGTCGCCTCCCGCCGTGACGTTTTCTCCGGCGGCGTCTGCTACGCATCGGAGCACCCGCTTCCTCCGCTCAGCAGCCAACCCGGACGATACCCTGGACGAGGGCGTTACATGTTATCGTATTAAACCTCATTTGCCATTTACCTCCGCAGCGTTTCCATCTCTCAAGGTTTCTGAAGAGAAAATTATAATCTGCTCTGATTTATTACCTTACAGCAATGTTTATCAGCAGCATAAGATGGATGACTTGTTGCTCTGTCGAACCTCTAGGCATAATAAACAGGTTTAAAAAGCAGGGGTTCCGTCTCCGAACCATGAGGTACTCCACTCATGACTGTAGCCCAACTTAAAAAGTTCCATTATGAAAAACTAGGTCTTGTGTATGCCCTTAAACCAGTTTTCAATCCAGGTGAAAACATATTTTAGAGTCCAATTTGGTTATTTTAATACACATTACACCTCGTTGTCTAACCGTATCACAAGACAGAGGATGAGACACGCACTCAATCTTCCAGGGTAATAGAGCGGGGTTATTAGCTGCCGGCTGCGCTGGTCCTGGGGAGCTCTGAAGTCCCAAATGTTCCAGTACAAAAAGATAAGCAGGCACCTGTCTAAACTCAAAAGGAAGGATTCATATGCCATAAAAAGTCCACTTTAAAATGTGTGCCTGCTTCTTTCTTAACCGGATCAAAAGCCTTTGCTATGTAATTATGGTACACAAAGGTTACAGTACAATTCATACTAGCGTAGAAGTAAACAGTTTCTGTAAAACCAGTTCTTTCCATCAGAATTGCTTTTCAACGTACCTTTACAAAATTGTCTGTTTTACTTTGAGTGTCCCCAAGAAGAAGCCATAAATGGATTAATCTCTTGCAAACAGGATGCTCTTCTCTCTAGAGTCTATCAGTCCTATACCAACCCAGACCACCACACAAACCAATGTGTGTATTTTTTAACTCAACTGTAGCCACATTAACCCCTGAAGTACCAACATGATTAAATACTTAATATTCCCCACCATTTTGGGGATTACAGTTTGGTAACACTTTCCCACATCGGAGCAATAGTCCTTTTGTGTGGGAATATTCTTATGTCTAACAATGTTTGAGCCTGTCGGAAAAGCAATTTCCCACATTCAAGCATAACAAATGGTTTCCTCTCATTTGTGAATTCTCTATGTTTAACTGATCTGACTTACGAAAAAACATTTCCCACATTCATAGCAAAACAAATTTACCTCTCTTCTCCTGTGTGAACTCTCTGAATGTTTCACTAGATTTGAACGTCGGGAAAACATGTCCCACATTTAGACAAACAATGGTCTCCTCGCCTGTGTGAACATCTTTGATGTCCTAACAAAGATGTGAGCTGGTAACACGGAAAAACCTTTCCAGTTTATAGCAAAGAAAATTGTTTCTCGGTTCTGTGGATTCTCGGATGTCTAAAAAGAAATGATTTACAGGAAATTTTTCCCACATTCAGAGCAAGGAAACAACTTCACTCCCTCGTGAATTGTCTGAATGTTTAACAAGATCTGAATTACTAATAAAAGCATTTCTGACTTCAGAGCCAACAATGTCTCGCTCCTGGTGATATTTTTGATGTTGCCCAAGATTGGACTTTCTTGAATCATTTCCAATTCATACAAAACAAAAGACCTCCTCTCCGGTGTGAGATTTTTGATGTTGAATCAAGATTGAACCTTCTGGAAAAACATTTCCACATTCAGGCCAAACAAATGACCTCTCTGTGTGAGATTTTTTGAATGTTGATCAAGATTTTACTTCTCTGGTAAAACATTTCCCACATCAGAGCAAACAAATGGAAAACCTCTCTCCTTTTGTGAACTCCTGATGCTGAACTAGATTTTGAGCTGTATCTTACGGAAAAAATTTCCCACATTTAGAGCAAACAAATGTCTCTCTCCTGTGTCCCTCTTTGATTCGATCAAGAGTGAGCTGTGCTGAAAACATTCCCCACATTTAGAGCAAACAAATGGTGGTCCTTCTCTCCTGTGGGAGATTTATGATGTCCGATAGAGATTTGACTTCTTGGAAAAACATTTCCCACATTCAGATCAACAAAAATGACTCTCTTCTGTTGAGATTTTTGATGTTGAATCAAAGATTTGACTTTCCTGGTAAAACATGTCCCACATTTCCGCGCAAACCAATGACCTCTCTCCTGTTTAACTCTCTGATGCTGAACTAGATTTGAGCTGTCAGAAAAACATATTTCCCACATTTAGAGCAACACAAATGGTCTCTCCCTGTGTGACTCTTTGATGTCGATCAGATGTGAGCTGCGGAAAAACATTTCCCACATTTAGAGAAACAAAATGTCTCTCTCCTGTGTGGATTTTTGATGTCGTCAAGATTTGAGTTAATTGGAAAAACATTTCCACATTTTAAGCAAGAAAATTGTTTCTCTGCTCTGTGAATTTTCTGATGTCTAAAAAATAAAACTGTTTTAAGAGAGAGTGTTTCCCCCACCTTTGGACAAGAAACAACTTCACTCCCTCGTGACTAAATCTATGTTTTTACAAGAGCTGAATACTATTAAAGCATTGACCCAAACAGAGCAACTTAGACTCCTTTCTGGAGTGTGGTGTTCTTTGGTGAGTTGTATAAGCGATTATTATTAAAGTGTTTCCTCCACAGTCCCCTTGCAACTTATCTTCATTACTGACAAATTTATGTTAATTTTCTGGGGGGGGGGGGGCATTGTATTTTATTTTGTCCCACTCTCAATATGAGTAGATGCATCTTCATGTTCTTTCAGTGTATAAATGTGGGAGGCTGTGGAATTTTCTTCTTCACGTGAGCCTGATTCCTTAGCCATAATTCTCACAGCTTTTCTCTGTCTCTCACTTGGGTTATTTTGCTTCAAGTAATTTGCTCCTTTATCACTTTTAACAACACTGTGATCTTCATTCACACGATCTGGAGAGCAAAGAAGAGTGTGCCATCCTGCAGGTGTACTTCTGCTCATGGATTTATCTGTGGGAAATAAATGACACTGTAGAAATGAAGTAATTAATGGCATAACATAATGTAACATTACTGGTTGAACATTTGCATTAGTTTAAAACACGTTTCCAAATTGCAAATGAATATACTGCAAACTAAGCAGTATATGGCAAAACTTTAAAAACAATCGGGGGCTAATTTACTTTTTTAAATAGCTATTTTACTGCAGATCTATGAAATGGTGTTTTTTGATAACTGAAATGTTCTCGTCCTTCCGGAAACAGAGGTTAAGTTAGCTGAGCTATGGAAAAAAATTGTACAGATGTATATGGAGCCTCAAGAATGTCACCTTGGGAGCCCACATCCAATACAGGAACCAGAGTAAATGCCAAACAGATGGATGTCCTGGCTCATAGTCATGGGATCAGATAAGAATATCTGTGAGAACCCTGTACAATGATTTGTGTGCTGTAAATCCACTGGAGTTAAACCTTCGAAAAGTACTGTGATGTGAAATCATGTACTATAGTGTTTTGTATGTTAGTATCATGATATAATGAGTAATTAAGAGTATTAATCCCAACGGTTTCATCTTATTCCCTTACATGTGACATAGTGGGTACAAGTGCCCGTGTCTGTACAGTATGTGGCACGACTCTGGTGAGATGAGAGACAGATTAGGGAAACAAATGGTGACCCACCGTAGCCCTAACTTGTGCTCATGATATATATATATAAATCAGGGTCGGTCAGGTAGGAAGAACATATCAAATAACAAGCGGGACCCAAGGAGGGAAAAAGAATCCTAGGTTTGCATTCACTGAGGAGTTGGAAAAAAGACCATATGAAATATGAAAAATATAAGAATCTCTTCCACTGGGGGACCTATATATGAGTCACCTGACTCAAGACAAACTCATGAGGAGATCCACCCGGATCATAAAATGAAAATAACAACATTTTAATCACACAAATATAATAACATTAAAATAAAGTGACACATACAGTGATGCAACTAAAATCCAATATAATGTGGCGGCCCAGAGGATTATTGAATCTGACGTGTCTGTGCAATACACTGTATGGAGCAATGCAAGGATCAATCTAGATATATTCAGGACATTGGTCCACAATAGATGGATGACAGTAGTGGGACTAAGAACCCCACTCTAGACAGAATAGGATGCATAGTGCCACAGAGCAACAAACTGTGGCTAGGACAATAGGATGATCACCTCTATTCTAACTGGGTGATAACAGTCCTTAACAAGGTAAGTAATATGCAAGAGTGTCTGCAAGGAAGTGGTAGTCATACACACTAGCTAACACAATAATTCTTAAGCGAGGGCTGCAGCAAATGCTGAAATATTACATGGTTTAGTGTACTAGATGTAGATAAAATCAAGTTAAACATTATATGTCCCTTAAACAGGTGTATAATATATAATATTATATATATATATATATATATAATAACACATATACACACACCACACACAATATCTGTTATTTTATATATAAATATTATATCTATAATATATATCTATAAATCTCAAAAGGAAAAAGAGAAAAAAGAGCGCACTCCAATAGCGTAAAATGTGTACCTTTATTGGAATAGGAAGGTAGAGGGGGGGGGAAGAAATATCACTACCACCCCCCCCTTTCCCCTCCCCCCCCCCCCCCCTTCCCCCCCCCCCTCTTCCCTCCCCCCCCCTCCCTACTCTTCCTCTCTCCAATAATGTACAATTTACGCTATGGGGCTGTGCGCTCTTTTCTTTTCTTCCTTTGATATATATATAAGTATAGTATATATATAATATAACATATATATTAAATAACAGATATTGGTATATATATATATATATATATATATATAATACATACATTACAATACACACACATCTTATTACTATATATCTTTTTCCTTTAGAAATAGATAATATCTAATCAAAAATAAATAGATGATAACGTTCTGTGGCTTAAGAAATGCTTTATTTAGATTGATATATATATATATATATATATATATATATCATATCTATATAGTATATATCTAAGAAAAAGAGAGTGCACGCCCCATGCGTAAATTGTACATTTATTGGAAAGAAGGTGGGGGAAGAATATCACTACCCCCCCCCCCCCTCTCCCCTTCCCTCCTACTTCTTTTTTTCCAATAAATGTACAATTGTACGCTATGGGCGTGTGACTCTCTTTTCTCTTTTTCTTTAGGTTTCTAACTGGGATTTGGTTATTCTCTGAGAGCAGCCGAGACCCCTTACCGATCCATATTATCACATGTTGGCTTTCGAAGGACGAGTCTGTATACTTTACTTTTTTGTTGTTGTCTTTTTATTGTTGTAACCTATTCATTGATTAGCATAACATAGCACTTATTTATTATCCACTAATCACCTAGATTATTAGCCGTGTCGCTACTCTTATATGTTTATAAATACATATAATATCTCTTAAACAAATGAAAAATGGAGCAACATTTTAGACTTTTCTCAAGCCCCTACCTAGCGCCCCGGGGAAGCAAGGGGAGAGGAGGTGTGTGTTGCAGGGGGTCAGTGACCCACCTGCAAAGGCCAGAGATTTCCCTTAGGCCCCAGTGCAGACCCTAGTCACCCCAGTTGTGGTACTACGGGTACCACCATATAATATAGGGACAGCATACCCTTTACTGTACTATCGACAGGGACACAGTCATTTTCTTGCAGCTGTTGTGCGGTCAGTGGTTTTGGAGAAGCTGCTGGAGACAAGCAACTACCTGTAGGAGAATCTCGCTGGATCGCAGATTCCTTTGTGAAGCTCATTTACGACTGCGGACGCGTCAGAATGGTATATAAATAAGTTCCACCAAACACACCGGTACCCTGCAAGCGCTGATCCCGCCTGGGGAGGGTTTTTTTGAAGACACTGGTGAGTGACCAGATGGACGTCCCAGTACATTGGACACGGTGTGCTGGTACTTGCGTGTGGGATGGAACGGGGACATTGGTCCAGTTGAGGCGCAAGGCTACAGGTGTCTGATTGCTTTTACCAGCATTTAGCACTGGAGTAATGTGTGATAAGTGTATAATTAGGGTTTGCATTCACTTGCTATTAAAAGGTTACAACGTTGTTGCTTATTATCATTGTGGAGTGGAGGCGCTGACAAGTACATATTGTTACCCCAGGCTCCCAGTTAGCGGAAGCCCAGATCTCGCTGTGCCAGCAGGTATATACAGCATTAGTAGTCTTTCTATATCAGCAGGAAAGAAGGCTACATTTGGAGGTGCTGCTGAGAGCTTAGACCTGGGGTGCCCTAATCAGTATCTAAATTGTGCTATCCAATTCTGCCATGTTTGTGCCCTCCCAGACCAAGGTGTGCCAGTGGGCCCAACAATACGAGATACCTCTAAATTGTGCCATTGCCATTAGGCATGTCCCCGCCGCTACGTCCTTGGGCACCGTAGGGGACCAAGAGAGAAAACTCCCATCCCTGGCGATGGCCCCAGTTATGGACCATAAGTATGATGCTGACCAAACGTGGCGTTAAGTCCTATTGGCCACTGAACAGGAAATATGCCCAGAAGCCGTACCCCCTATACTAACCCTACCTGAAGACCCTGGGATTCATTGGTCAATGGTCCATGTGAGCGTAGCCACACCCCTGGCTATGTCCATGCATCAGAGAGAAATTCCCGGGCCATCATCTGCAGTAACGTATACTCCGTTCCGTACTCCAAAGAGCAGTCTAACCCCAACGTGGCCTGCTTCCACTGGTCTAGGAGTGTTCTTTACACCGTCCACTATCCGGCCCTCCCTGAGTAGAAGCAGAATGTCCAGGCTCGATTCAGGTAGCCCTTATGGGGGAAATAGTATGCCTAATGACTTCAGTGTACCTGTGCTGGTAGAGGCCATACATCAATCTTCTCATTCGCATCAGTACAGGAAACTGAAGGCGTTCTCCGGAGACAAACCGACACTCTTAGGAGAAGTGGGGTTTGAGGAATGGATGGATCATACTGAGCAAGTACTGCCCGAATGGGCCTGCACTGATGCAGTGAGAAGGCAGCGAATTATTGAATGCCTGCGGCCGCCCGCCTCCCATATGGTGCACTGCTACAGAGATGACCATCCGGATGCGGACACACACGGAGTATTATATGCCCTCACCAAAGCCTATGGGACAACGGTGGACTCGATCTCCTTGATGGCCAAATTCCACGCACTTGCCCAGAAAGAGGGAGAAATAGTGTCTGACTTTCTTAGGCGCCTGCACCTAGATCTCTGGACGCTGGTAAAGAGGAAAGTTGTGCCGAAGGCTGATGCCGATGGACTTCAAACCACGAAATTCCTGAGGGGACTCCTATCATTACACCCGGTAGCAGTAAGAGTCAGTGGCTGTCTAGTGCCGGGCCAGGCCTTGTCATTTGACGAACTTATGGACAGAGTACAGGCTCATGAAACTGTGCTGTTAGGCCGGTAGCTGAGCACCGTTAAGAAAGCCGGAACTACCTCTAAGGAAGTTAAGAAGGGAGAGGCTAGAGTGAAATCCACCATGGAGGGGAGTCGAGAAAAGGAGGATCCTGAGGAATGTGAAGTTGATGGTGAGGACTCCACCTTAGAGAGGACTGTCCCTGCTCGTAGGAACCAGGCCGCTAGGAGTAATGTCCAGTGTTTTCAGTGTGGTAAGATGGGCCACATTTCTTCCTTCTGTCCCGTAAAAAGGAAGATGGCGTCCAGGACTGTGAAATCCATGCTGTGCACCACATTGACCACTGAAACCGCCCCTGCGGCCGCAGGAGGTACTACTCCAGAGACTAATGAAGTGCCGGCCCCGTCACTGATGGGCAGCCGCGTGGGACCGCCGGCCATTGTAAAGGTCGTTATTGAAGGCATCTATGCGTCTGCGTTACTGGATACTGTTTCACAAGTAACCATTGTATATCGACCCTTCTATGATCAGCACCTTCACCGGTTACCCCTGCTGTCTGCCGACACTATGAGATTAAGAGGGTTGAGCCATGAAGATTATCCTATTGATGGAGTGGTACGGGTACGGTTGGATATTCCACAGTTGAATACCGGCAAGCATCATCCCATGGAGGTGGAAGCGTTAGTGTGCCCTGAACCCCAAGAACACCCTAGTGCCCCTATAATCATGGGAACCAATACTGACATAGTACAGGCCGTGATCCGTATGTACTTACAGGAGGCGAGCGAACTACCGTTGATGGCGCTAGCAGCGTACCCAGCGTTGCAAGATAAATGCTGTAGGATAGCTGCCGAGAAAGAGCATGGCGTCTTGTACAATATCGATTACGGATTGACTAAGATTCCCCCAGAGGGAGGAAAGATGATGATGGCCACCTGTTGCTACCCAGAGAGGCGTAAGGCGGATCGACTATTCTCACTGGAGAGTACTGCAAACGATGATCAACAGCGCGGATACTAGCTGCTGGCCTCAGTGCAAGAATGGTCTTTAAAATATCGAACAGAGTACGGGTCTATGTAAAGAACTTTTCTCCCTATACCATGCCCATAGACTATGGGCAGCAGTTGAGCCGAATATATCCTGTCACTCCGGAAGAAAGGATGGAAGTTAGATCACAGTCAGCTACTGTTTCTACTGCTGTTCCTCAACTAGCATTTGATTTCGGTGATTCTCTCATGACGGCGGAATGGAAAAAAGATTGCAGACTAAGGTAGAAACCAGACGAGAAGTATTCCCTATCAGTGATATGGATGTGGGGTATAGCCTCAGCGCTCAACATACCATACGGCTTAGCGATACGACTCCCTTCCGAAAACGATCACATCGTATCGCCCCGAGGGACGTTGAAGATGTGAGAAAACTGCTACAAGAAATAGAGGAGGCCGGCATTGTCCGGGGATCGCGTAGCACTTATGCTTCGCCCATCGTGGTGGTCCGAAAGAAGAATGGGACGGTACGTCTATATGTGGACTATAGAACCTTGAACAATCGTACTGTGCCAGATCAGTATACCCTTCTGCGGATCGAAGATCTCTTGAATGCTCTGTCTGGGAATAAGTGGTTCAGTGTGTTGGATCTAAGGTCAGGGTACTATCAAGTGCCCATGAACTCTGAAGATCAAGAGAAGACAGCTTTCGTTTGCCCGTTAGGGTTTTATCAGTTCACGCGTATGCCTCAAGGAATATGTGGTGCACCAGCCACTTTTCAGCGTCTGATGGAAAAGACCATTGGAGATATGAATCCCAGGGAATGCTTAGTGTATCTGGATGATATTATAGTGTTCGGAAAGACGTTGGAGGAACATGAAGAAAGGCTGTTGAAAGTGCTGGACCGACTCAGTATCGATGGGCTCAAGCTGTCCATGGATAAATGTCTGTTCTGCCGCACCTCAGTGACTTATGTGGGCCACATTGTCTCGGCCGAGGGGATAGCTACCGACCCCGGAAAAATAGAAGCAGTGGTGAATAGGCCACGGCCCAATAACATCATGGAATTACGCTCGTTCCTGGGGTTTTGTGGGTATTACCAAAGATTTGTGGAAGGCTACTCACACAAAGCAAAGATCCTTAACAACCTTCTCAAAATCTACCTCGAGGACACGGGTCGTAAAGAAACTTCCACTCTAGCGCCCTTCGGGGACAAGTGGACTCCTGCATGCGGGCAGGCATTTCAGGGACTAAAGATGAACTTAATACAGGCTCCAGTGTTGGCGTACGCAGATCCGGATCGACCGTATGTCCTGCATGTGGATGCTAGTTTCAACAGGTTAGGAGCGGTGCTGCACCAGAAATTCGATAACTGACTTCGACCAGTGGCGTATGCCAGCCGAAGCCTGACGCCTAGTGAACAAAACTATCCGGTACATAAGTTGGAGTTTCTAGCCCTCAAATGGGCTATCGTGGATAAGCTGCATGACTAATTGTACGGCGTTCACTTTGCGGTTCGAACTGATAATAACCCTATGACATACATCAACACCTCTGCTAAGCTGGATGCTACCGGCCACCGTTGGCTAGCGGCACTTTCAAATTATCGATTCAACCTTAAATACAAGCCGGGACCTATGAACATTGGTGCGGATGCCCTATCGCGACGACCAGGGCTAAATCCTACTCTGGACGCAGAGGTTTGGGAAGAAATTCCAGGACCCGGCATACGGGCTTTGTGCTCTGTAGCAGCGGTCGTAGGTGACCAAGAAGCCTTTTCTGAATTGAGGATAGCGGATTCATTAGGGTGTCAACCAAAGGCTATTCCACGGGCGTACCGTCATCCGGAAGGAATGAACATAACTCCGGACAAGATTATTATTTGGAAGGATTTGGTACAATTTCAAATTCATGATCCAGTGGTAGGAATAGTACGGCAAGCTCTGCAACAAGATAACCCTTTGGTGCTTAGACGAGCCCCTAAAGAAATTATAGCCCTGCTCATGAAGGAAATGGACAGATTTGAGCTAGATAACTGTCTATTGTATAGGGTAGTACCGTATCACAACCATCCTGATAGACGGCAGTTATTTCTACCTAAAATCCTGCAACCCACAGTCCTCCGAGCATTACACAATGATCACGGCCATCTCGGTATTGACAAAACATTCAGACTACTTTGTGATCGATTCTTCTGGCCAAAAATGAGAGAGTCTGTGGAGATACACTTTAGGCGGTGTACCTGCTGTATACAACGGAAAACACTACCCACCCGGGCAGCGCCCATGGCTCATTTGAAAAGCTCAGGACTTATGGATCTGGTGTGTGTGGACTTTCTTTGCATCGAACCTGACACCCGAGGTATTGGAAATGTACTGTTGATCACAGATCATTACACCAGATATGCCCAAGCCTTTCCTACTAAAGACCAACGGGCTGTAACTGTAGCTAAAGTATTATGGGAGAAGTATTTCCTTCATTATGAACTACCAAATTGATTGCATTCGGATCAAGGCCGGGACTTTGAAAGTAATCTTTTACGAGAATTGCTTAAGTTGCTGAATATCACCAAGTCTCGGACGACCCCCTATCATCCTGAGGGGGATGCTATGCCGGAACGGTTCAATAGAACACTGCTCGACATGCTGGGTACTCTGAAAGGCCAACAGAAGACTGAATGGAGTAAACATGTAGAGACTTTGGTGCATGCTTATAATTGTACTCGACATGAGTCTACTGGATATACCCCGTATTTTCTGATGTTTGGACAAGAAGCACGGCTACCGGTAGATGTACGCCTGCGAATATCTACTGATGGAGTACCCAACAGGATGCATTTCCAGTATGTGCAAAGGTTACAAGATAGTCTGCAACAATCATATAAATTGGCAGAGAAAGCTTCGGCTCAACTAAATGCGAATAATAAGAGACGTTATGATCACAAAGTAAGGCATAAGGAAATTCATCCAGGGAATGCTCTTCTGCTTCGAAATCTGGGCGTTGCCGGAAAGCATAAACTGGCCGACCGTTGGAGGGATGGTGTATATGAAGTGGAGTCGCAGATGCCTGGCCTCCCGGTATACCGTATCAAAGACTCAGAAGGCCGGGTAAAGGTATGGCATAGAAATCATCTCCTTCCCATACCTCAAGTAGGAGATAAAGAGTTGGAAGTACCCACTGTTTGTTTGTTTGTTTTTTCAGGTAATGTTGTCAGCATCCTTTTAATTCATTTTATATCACCCCCATGTTTATAGATTAGCCTCTTTTTTAATTATGTTTACGATTAAATGTATTATATTTGTTTACATATTGGCCAAATCTTGAGATCACTATGCCTTTAATTAGCATTGTGTTAAACATATTTTTCTGCATGATGGGGTTAACAATTATCATTACCCGCTTTTTCGCGGGCTTTTTCTTGTTTAAATGTCTGGGCAGCACCACGTCTCCTCACTCCAAGACGAAGCCTTACCTCTAAGGGTGAAACGCGTAGAGGAGGAGATCGTGGTGTAGCCCCAAGTGTGATGTCGTGTCAATAAAGCTTCTTGTACCATCCGGGACTTGTTTGGACTTCTGTCATGCGCAGTTGCGCCTTTTTCATACATCCTACCATTCGCACTCATTGAAGGCAGCACGCGGACACTGGAGGAGAGGCGCGAGCAAGACCCAGACCGGAGTGGAGAAACAAGGTAAGAGTTTTACATCTTTTTACCTCTCCACACACTCCGGTCACCCTAGGGTCGATCATATGCTCCCTCATACCCAGATACATGGCGGATTGACACCTTCTGTGCTTATACTGTTAGACTGAAGCGCAGGACAGCATTTTTTCCATTTAGACCCACAGAGCCCCTGCTTTGTGCCTCAAAGAGACTGTGTTGAAACGTTGAGCCCCTCAAGGGAAGAGATTGAGTTGCAAAATGAGATTAGTTACTCTCCAGAAGGGGTAACTGAAGAACAGCTGCGTAGAAGCCAAAGAGTTGGTCAACCTCCCATGAGAATGACTTATGATCAATTCTGGGTACCCCATTATGAGGCTCAGCAGTGGGCTCGCCGTAAAGTGAGATCTGTGATTGGAATGTTCAACGAAATGTATAATCTCATATACAGTGATAAGTTATATTCCATACATGCATTTTTATTGTGTAAATATGTGTGACATTGGTTTACGTTCCCAAGCGGGGTCGTTGGATTCTACTGGGGGGTGAATGTAGTGTGTGTTCCCCTGGTCCCTCTCTGTACCTCCGCTGCGGGGAGGGGGGGTGATCTAGGGTCACTGGTAATGCCCCCAATATCCCACATGGGGAGGGACTGGAGGCAATACGGGAACATTTCTCTAACCTAGATGGATATGACGGCCCCCCTATCGAGTTCGTCCTCTTTTTGATCAACGTAATTTTGCATAAAAACTTTTTCCGATTTGAGCGTGATTTTTTCCTCCAACAAACAGGAGCAGTAATGGGTTCCAATATGGCTCCAGCCTACGCCAATTTATTTATGGACAGTTATGAACAGTCACACCTACTTAATGATGCCCCCTTTGCCAGCAAGATTGTCCACTACACTCGCTACATCGATGACATTTTCTTGTTCTGGGGTGGGCAGGAGGATGAGCTCTTGCAGTTAATTTCACACTTGAACGCGATACCGTCCACGATACGGTTTACTGTCAATTACAGTATGGATCGTATTCCTTTCCTTGATACAGTGGTTTATAAGAAAAATGGGCTACCAGCTACTGAGATTTTTCAGAAACCAACAGACAAAAATACACTGTTGTGTGCAATGGGTCACCACCCAGAGTCACTTAAACGTGGCTTTCCCTATTCACAGATGCTTAGGGTCAAACGCATTACCAGTGACCCT
>WSYH01003689.1:53045-63317 GCA_036426205.1 Ascaphus truei
TATATACACATATATATATACACATATATATATATATACACATATACTGTATATATATATACACATATACACATATACACATATACACATATGCACATATACACATATATAAAGCACATCTTTTTAGTGTAAAAATAAATCAAAAATTGTGAATGAAAGAACTTCTCTTAAATAGAAGAGTTGCTGCTGATCAAATTGTATGGCTCAACATCAGGGACTATGTAAAGGAAAAAGAAAAGTGCATTATCAAAAGGATTATGTCCACTCCGGTAGGGAACGCTCCCGATCAAGACTCAAAAAGATGTGGAAGCAGATGAGGTACAGTACACAGTTATCATCTCAAATGATAACTTTATACTTCATCTGCTTCCACATCTTTTTTTTTTTTTTATAACTTCAAGTTTATTAGAAATTTTTCATTACAAGTTGTATCGTGAATACAGGTAACATATACAATCACAGTATTACATTCAGGTACGATACATTTATCCTCTCCTTTGGGCGTGGAATGGAATAATAGCAAAAAAGGGCCTTCTTTAGGCCAAAAGGTCCGGAAGGACATTTAAACTTGGGGGTAAAAAAAAAGACAAAAATGAGGGTGAGGAAGGGAGAGAGGGGAGAAAAAAAAGGGGGGGTGGGGACACGGGCTTCCAGGGCTTCTGTGTTATGGTCGGGGCCGGGATTGCTTTGGCCTGTCTCCTTATGGTCTAGCCTGTGCCGAAGCGCCGTGTGAAATCTAGAGTCTGGTCTCCTATCATGCTAAGATCGCGCTCTGTGGGGGAGAATGCATTTATGATTATCATTGCCAAATTGTGGTTACCTCAATCCCAGGGATATCTGTCTGTGCCAGCCAAGGCGTCCAGACTCTGGTTCCACATCTTTATATGTGTGTGGAGCTGTACTGTAGGTTCAAATATTGGACGATGAGTTGGTTTTGTTACCAAACTCTGCTTGTGAATTGTCTGTATATTCTCGGCTGCATCTGGCCGGTGACGTCACTCATGAGAGCACCTTGACAGAGTCGCTCAGCGATCAAAGGTGAATTCTTCTACACCTGCCTGGCCGAGTGAAACGTGGGGTGGGCGAGTCTTTTACCGGGAGTGGGAGCTTTCCCTACCAGAGTGGACATCTTCACTGCTGCAGCAAGTGTGCTGTTACCTACCTGTACCGATACCATAGGCCCAACCGGGGAACCCTGCGAGGGTCCGGCTACCTAGGCGATTCCTCAGTGTTTCTATACCATATTGCTTTTAATTCATGTTTTTGCTGAACGTGCATATATTACCCATTTTATTCACTAAATAATCCTTTGATATTGCACTATGAGAGTTTGCACTTTTCTTTTCTTTTGTATGTATGTATGTGTCTGACCTGTGAAGTGTATCTGTTCTACTGTGTGTGTGTCTGTCTGGCCTTCCTGTATCAGTTCTCCTGTGCCGTTTGTCTAACTGGCCTGTGTGTATGTGCGTGTGTGTATGTATCTGTTCCCCTCTGTGTGAGTGTGTGTGTGATTGCCATGTGTATTTGTTCTCCTGTAGTGTGTGTCTGTCTATCCTGTGTGTTTCTGTTCTCCACTGTGTATATATCAGTTTCGGTGTGTGTGTGTGTATCTCTGTCCTGTGTGTATCTGTTCTCTTGTGATGTGTGTCTGTGTGTATCTGTTCTCGTGCGTGTGTGTATCTGTTCTCCTGAAATGTGTGTGTCTGTCCTGCTGATGTTGTGATGGATTGAATAAAATACCTATTTCTTCATCTGTAATTTGTACCATGCTATGCCTATGTTCCTTACTCAAAATGGCTACCGCAGCTCCCCCTCCCATCAAGTATGGAAGATGGCACCCAACCCAGGAATTCCACCCAAAAGCTGATGTGTCCACTAAACTACAATAACAAGACCATACAAGGAAATGACCTAACAAGAAACAATGAGACACTGACCTGTGCATTGGCACACAACCTTTAGACCTTAGACAAGACAGCCCTTTTTGCATACAATCTCTTCCCTGAGTCCCTATATAAGAGAACGCGGGCTGTAACAATAAGGGGAAGCATTATCATTCTGAAGTTAGTGTCAGTGTGATTTTTCTCGTGCATGCACTACCTACGTAGGAAACCAATTTGGACGGGGACAGATACTCTGCAGACGTTTGGTCTGATCCAAAACAATGTTGTTATCTTGTGACTCTAATATGTTTATTTTTTCTGTGACTGCCTGTCTTATTTATATGTGCGTGTGTAGCAGTCTGTCCCGTGAGTGTCCTGTTTGCACTATTGTAAGAGCAGCTGAGCATTATGAATAGGGGACCTCGATAGAAAAAGTTTGGTAACCTCTGCTCTAAAAAACCCTGTCCTGAGTGACAGAGATGAACGTCCATTTGCTCGGCTCTGTAACTTGTTTCTTATTCCTGACATAAACCTCACAACGAAAACACAAAGTGTAATTGAGCTCCTGTTTGCTGGATCCAAACATGACTGACATCTCTATTATAATAACAGAAAGCCTCCTCTTACCCAGTGAGCTGAGGTTCTGGTTATTCTCCATCATCACGTCCTTGTAACGCTCCTTGTGTCCTTCTAAATACTCCCACTCCTCCATGGAGAAATACACAGCAACATCATCACACTTTATAGGTACCTAAAACACAGAGAATCCCCCAATCAGTATCCAGATATAATAATTGGTCCTGTAAAAATATTTTCCTTATAGAAAGCAAGGTGAGCAAGGCAGAGAGGCGAATACCGATACCGAGAACAACGTGTGCTCAAGAAAAGGCTGAATGAAGACAGAAATGGGGTAATATCTAACGCTGCCCAGCAGCCCTCACCTCTCCAGTCAGCACGTGAATGATGATGTTGACGTGTTCAAGGATCTTCTCAGACATCAGCTTCTTGTCATTGTTTCTCTCATGTTTCAGGGAGTTAGTTGAATTCTCCATGATGGGTCTCTGGGTCCTGCAGAATCTTTCTGGCGCACAGGGACTGCTGCTGTCTGTGACATGCTCACCGTGCTTCTTCACAACAATATAATCCTACATATTGAGAGAGAGAGAGAGAGAGTGTGACGGTAGGGGCATAACCAGGCTTTCAAAGGTTTAAGCCCGTTTTATTCCGGATCCAGGGTCATGTCTGGAGGTATGAATGAATGAACCCAGCTAGCTTCAACTCAGCCCTCTTTCCAAAACACAACAAGTCCTGTATATTTTCTTCACTTTATTTAGGGAAAGCAGCAATAAAGACAGGCACTTGTTGATGAGATGTTTGTGTTGGAATAATGTCTCTCTGTGGGTGATTTGTAGTAAGGGCAGGTGAAAAGGATGAGGCCCTGCCAGTAGAGCAATTACAGAAGGTACTCACTCAGCCAGTGTTGAAGGTGGAAAAGAAAGTGTGAGAGTATTCTGGGTAGCAAGATAGCCTGGGGACAGACCATCTGTCAGCAAGGCAGAGGGGGAGAAAGCAGACTAGCCCATTCTGAGAGGCTGAGGTTGCTGTAGCAACTCACTGGCATAATGCAGTGACAGGGATCGCAACACTGTGTCTAACACACAGGCACTGTGTTTGTACAGAGCAAAATACATGCAGCTGGAATGAGAACGTGACAAGCAGAAGCTGCAAAGGAAAGGGGTTATTGGAATTGGTGTGCAGCCCCCACTATCTACTACAGCAGTGCTCCGCCGACGGACCCCACGGGACCACCCCCAACTTATCTTGTGACTCTAATATGTTTATTTTTTCTGTGACTGCCTGTCTTATTTATATGTGTGTGTGTAGCGGTCTGTCCCGTGAGTGTCCTGTTTGCACTATTGTAAGAGCAGCTGAGCATTATGAATAGGGGACCTCGATAGAAAAAGTTTGGTAACCTCTGCTCTAAAATACCCTGTCCTTGTTTCTTATTCCTGACATAAACCTCACAACGAAAACACAAAGTGTAACTTGAGCTCGTGTTTGCTGGATCCAAACATGACTGACATCTCTACTAGAATAACAGAAAACCTCCTCTTACCCAGTGAGCTGAGGTTCTGGTTATTCTCCATCATCACGTCCTTGTAACGCTCCTTGTGTCCTTCTAAATACTCCCACTCCTCCATGGAGAAATACACAGCAACATCATCACACTTTATAGGTACCTAAAACACAGAGAATCCCCCACTCAGTATCCAGATATAATAATTGGTCCTGTAAGAATAAATTCCTTATAGAATGCCAGGTGAGCAAGGCAGAAAGGAGAATACAGATACCGAGAACAACGTGTGCTCAAGAAAAGGCTGAATGAATGAAGACAGAAAGGTGGTAATATCCAACGCTGCCCAGCAGCCCTCACCTCTCCAGTCAGCAGGTGAATGATGATGTTGACGTGTTCCAGGATATTCTCAGACATCAGCTTCTTGTCATTGTTTCTCTCATGTATCAGGGAGTTAATTGAATTCTCCATGATGGTTCTCTGGGTCCTGCAGAATCTTTCTGGCGCACAGGGACTGCTGCTGTCTGTGACATGCTCACCGTGCTTCTTCACAACAATATAATCCTACATATTGAGAGAGAGAGTGTGACGGTAGGGGCATAACCAGGCTTTCAAAGATTTAAGCCCGTTTTATTCCGGATCCAGGGTCATGTCTGGAGGTATGAATGAATGAACCCAGCTAGCTTCAACTCAGCCCTCTTTCCAAAACACAACAAGTCCTGTATATTTTCTTCACTTTATTTAGGGAAAGCAGCAATAAAGACAGGCATTTGTTGATGAGATGTTTGTGTTGGAATAATGTCTCTCTGTGGGTGATTTGTAGTAAGGGCAGGTGAAAAGGATGAGGCCCTGCCAGTAGAGCAATAACAGAAGGTACTCACTCAGCCAGTGTTGAAGGTGGAAAAGGAAATGTGAGTGTATTCTGGGTAGCAAGATAGCCTGGGGACAGACCATCTGTCAGCAAGGCAGAGGGGGAGAAAGCAGACTAGCCCATTCTGAGAGAGAGGCTGAGGTTGCTGTAGCAACTCACTGGCATAATGCAGAGACAGGGATCGCAACACTGTGTCTAACACACAGGCACTGTGTGTGTACAGAGCAAAATACATGCAGCTGGAATGAGAACGTGACAAGCAGAAGCTGCAAAGGAAAGGTGGGGGGTAAAACAGAGATGTGGTTCTTGTTCCATGACACTCCCTGTCTGGTATCTGGAGATACCACTATAATGAAGTATGTGGAACATATGTGCAGTGCAAACATAATATAACAATGCAAAAGTCCATGTTCACATAGCGATGTGATACCAGCTGCCATCACTGGCTTCAAAGTCCCTTGGCCAAAGTTCTTGGGCGAAGGATGCAAAGTGGATGCACCGCTCCAGGTTAGCTGGGCGCACCACAGTGTCTCTCTTGGTGAAAGTCTCTGGCACTGTTTCCTTTTGAACTTATGGAAGAACAGTCCTTTTGTCTCTGTGGTTTTACCTACAGAGTGCATCCCCTTGTAGGTATGCCAGTTGTGGCAGCCTGTCACTCTGACACCTGGCATTTGGCAGAAGAAGATGGCTTTTGGCTCCTTGCGGAAGTGGATCGACACTCCTGGAAGACTAGTTGTCGAATCTAGTCCAGTAAATAGGGCGTCGTTCGGGGAGACTCCCTGGAGCTGAGCACTGGGGCTGAACACTACACGGATTTGATCGGGTTCCTGAGGGTGGTAGACCCCAGATGATTGGAGGTGCCAGCATTCTTCACCTTTCTTTATTAGAGGTGCTGGCTTTGCATGGCCAGTAAGGAATATCTTCTGGATGAAGGCCACAAAGTTGTTTTTGGTCTCCGGTTCCCTTTGTAGGTCGCAGAGGTGCGAAGTGAACCTAGAGATGGCATGTTCTCCATTGTTTGGGAGGCGCCTTCTTGGTGAACGGAATGGTAGCGGGTTCACCCAACTGCCCGGTCCATCTTTGACAAGCTCCTTGACCGTTAACATCAGGAATCCTCTATCTCCCATCGATGGTGTTTGCTTGTCGTCGTCCCTTGTGGTCTGGAACACTGTGCACCCCAAGTCATTGGTGCATTCCTCTTGCAAGAGGACGTGTCCACGTATTTTAGTGATACGCCTTTGTGTCTCTTTGTTGACTGCCCTCAGGAGGTTGTTCTCTCCCTGGACATGGCGAAAAACAGTCTCTTTTGTCCTTGTAAATCCTTTTGGGAAATGTCTCTGCAACTGTCTCCTCTTACGTGTGTGAAAGAACAGTCTTTTTATCCCTGTGGTTTCACCTGCAGGGTACAATCCTTTGCGGCTATTCCAGCCGTGGCAGCTGGCTGCTTTGTCGCTTGACATTCTGTGGAGAGGAATGGCTGTACGTCTCAGCTGTGGTAATTGACTCAAGGAGGACTCCTATCTGATTGTTTCTTTCCTTTTGGGAGATCCTTTTGCCGGTCACCTTCGGGAGGATACTTTCTTCCTTCGGTGGAGTTGACTCGTTATCCTTGGTTCTCTTAACCACTAAGCATCCTAGGCCATTGTCACATCCCCCTGATGTTCTTGTCGATCTCAGGGGTATGACCTTGTCTCTTCTCTTCACTTGTCCCTCCTGTTGCTTGGAGATGGCCAAGACCACATCAGAGAGGGATGTGTGTCCACATTCTGTTATCACCGTTCTGCGGGCATGGGTTGTTGAGTTGGTGGAGTGTCAGCACCTCTGGATGTAAAGATTTTACGTGCTTGTCACTTTTACACACTGTACATTTGATTTCTTCTTTACAGTCTCTGGCTAGGTGAGTCGTGGAACCGCAGCACCTGAAGCAAACTCTGAATTCTCAGAGTAACCTCTTGCGTTCCTCTAGGGACTTCATCCTGAACCCAAAGCACCTGTTAAGTAGGTGTGGCTTCTCGTGTATGGGACATTCCCTGTTTGGGTCCCTCGGTTCCTCGTCACCGGCGACCGACTGATCGGGAGTAGTTTGGGTCGTGGGAGACACGTCCGTCCTGTGAATCGAGATGGGTGTTTGAGTGTTACCGTATCTCGCCACTGGTCTTTCATTCCTCAGGCTGCTTGCACTGTGTGTGGTTTGCGCACCCAGGATGAAACTGGGATCGTTCCTTGTCCTTGCCGCTTCGCGGATGAAGCTCAAGAACAATGAGAATGGGGGGAAGGCGACTTGCTTCTCTCTTTTGTATTTGGAGCCTTGTGAAATCCATCTTTCTTGGAGGTTGTAGGGTAGCTTTTCCAAGATGGGTCTCACTCCGCGAGCTGAGTCTAGGATGTTGAGACCTGTTAAGGAATGGTCTTTTCTTGCAAACTCCAGCTCTTGCAGCAGGTCCCCGAGCTCTCGTCACTTCGAGTAGTCTTTAGTTGTGATCTTGGGAAAGCTGTCGACTCTTTTGAAGAGCGAATCCTCGACTGCTTCGGGACTACCGTAGCACTCTTCTAGCCTTTCCCATACTAGGTCAAGACCTACTTGGGGGTGGTTCGCGTTTGCCATCCGAAGTCTCTTCGCGTGCTCCCTGGATTCGTTTCCCAGCCATTTGGATAGCAGGTTGAGCTCTTCCCTTGCTGAGAAGCCCAGCCTGTTGATTGTGTCCTTGAACGTGAACTTCCACGTTCGGTAGTTCTCAGGACGGTCGTCAAAGATGGTGAGTCCTATTTGCACCAGGTCACGCCGGATCATGTACTTGGCTATGTCTGCCAGGCCTGAGGCATCGGCATGTTGGTCACGTTCTGAGGTAAAACAACAACACAGGCAGCGCTAACCACAATATAGTGACAAAGTGTATATCACCCTACATACAAATGGCAAAGCATGTATAAGGGGCTGCCTAGGATACAAAAACTGACCCCCTGGTCAGAACAATAGTATGGGAAGGGAAAGTATCCAATGGCGCCTATATATAATACACTTAAAGGATATATGAAAACCAAGCCTGTTGGCTGAATGCCGAGCGGTGTCCTGCAGCGTTCAGCGTAGGGGTAGCTGTACTCACAGGTGTCCGGTGGCTCTGACCCGTGTCCTGGCGGGTGTCCGGTGGCGTGGCGCTAGCCGTGAGGACGTGCGCAGGGGTAGGTGAGATGGTAGCTCTTCACTATGGAGCTGTGCAGAGAGTGGGCTCAAAGACAGAAAAGAGCAATCAAAGTTCTGTGTGTATTGCAGTCTGACTGCAGTGCTGCTGCCTTTGTGTGAGCTGCAGGCTGTGAGCAGTGTAAGCTGCTTGCTGTGTCCAGAGACTGCTCTGTGATCGCATAAAGTTTAGAGTAGCAGCTTCTGTATGTATATCTCCAAGACACACGGTCTTCCTTTTCACTATTCTGGATCCAGGGTCATGTCTGGAGGTATGAATGAACCCAGCTAGCTTCAACTCAGCCCTCTTTCCAAAACACAAGTCCTATATATTTTCGTCACTTTATTTAGGGAAAGCAGCAATAAAAACAGGCACTTGTGGATGAGATGTTTGTGTTGGAATAATGTCTCTCTGTGGGTGATTTGTAGTAAGGGCAGGTGAAAAGGATGAGGCCCTGCCAGTAGAGCAATTACAGAAGGTACTCACTCAGCCAGTGTTGAAGGTGGAAAAGGAAGTGTGAGTGTATTCTGGGTAGCAAGATAGCCTGGGGACAGACCATCTGTCAGCAAGGCAGAGGGAGAGAAAGCAGACCAGCCCATTCTGAGAGAAAGGCTGAGTTGCTGTAGCAACTCACTGGCATAATGCAGAGACAGGGATCGCAACACTGGAGGGTTTGTGGAGAAAGTATTGTCAGAATGTGCCTAGCAGGGTCCAGAGTTGCTGGCTCCCCTAAAAATTTACCAATGTTGGCACATTGTCCCAGCAATATCTCTTTGAAAACGCTTTTGCGACTCACCACTAGGGGTTCCCTGCTTCAGCACAGACAAGAAAGGTAAAAGGGGCATAGGGATGTTAGGTGTCCCTGAAACAGTCAAGGGGTCCCTAGGTTAATGAAGATACCCAGTAAAAGCCCAGGTCACCCAGAACTGGTATAGGGTTCCCTGCTTCAGCACAGACCAGAAATGTACAATGAGGCACAGGGATGAAAAGGGTTCCTGTAGCTGCGGGGATCCCTAGGTAACATAGGGGTACCCTAGTTAGTGCCAGGTAGCCCAGAACCAGTATTGGGTTCATGGGTATCCCCACCATAGATAAGGTTGTGGGGGGACTATGAATCCAGCTAAGTTATATAGTGTGTGGGGCATATATGCTGATAGATAAAAAATACCCTTTTCTATTCTATTCCCCATACCCAGAGATTGGAGATGTATTAACGGTTTATTTTATTAATACATGGAATGTAATGGAATATAGTATACTGTAAGTTAGTGGGCTTTCAGAACCGATGTCCCAGAGACTGTCAGGGCTAGGTGCCATTAAGTCTGTGAGACATCTGAGTTCAAAGTAGCCAGAGGATGTCAGAGGTGTCGTGGTGCTGAGTGGATGGGGCAGGGTGGAGTACTGGGTCAGGAGAACAGAGACCCCCTGGAGGGGACCCTCTGGTCTACTAGACTCAGTGGCGCCTGCCTAGCGGGAGGCAATGGTCTGGCTAAGGAAAAGATAGCGATCATAAGCACATTTCCTATTGGCTAGAACATATGTCCCGCAAACAGGGCAACTCGAGACAGGCATATACTCTGACATCATTAGCCAGACGAGCCCTGCTCTGATTGGCTGCTGAGAAATTTCTCATGCTTCTGAAAGTGCTGTCGGTTTTTGTGAATGAAACTCAGAAGAATTATAAACCCCTGCACCAATCAGATTTTCAGTTCTCCAAATTCTAAGATTCTAAATGTCCAGACTTCAGCAAGAAAGAGGGTGGGCGGCCCTTTCACAAGTGCTGCTTCAGCACAATCTGCTGGAATCGTTTCTAAGTCTAGTTTTTTACCCAAGTAAGTGTGTCTTTGTGCCTGTAGTTTGTGTTCCACTGTGTGTATGCCTATTTTAAGTGAATAAACTACAATTTATTTCATTATCTTGTTTTGTTCAATGCATGATCCTGGTAAAATTCTTGATGCTATGCAAGCTAACCTTTACTCTATATAGGTCTGCGGATGTTGGGACCTGGTGGTTTGTGCTAGAACAGTAAACATTATGCAGCCTTGGATGCACAGATGTCAGATATGGGAAGTGGCAACTATCTCATCCGTCACATATCTTTGAGGGGAAGAACATCTATTTCCGAGAATTGGTGGGGTTTAATACAGTATCTACTGAGAGCGACTGCACAACCAGCTTCTTGCACACATCTAACATACTTCATTCACTCAAAATGTCGGAACAGACAAAATGGCTGCTGTGTTCAAAATGACTGACTTGTGATCC
>WSYH01003690.1:0-37181 GCA_036426205.1 Ascaphus truei
TCACGTTTCCAGCAGGACAGGCACCTCTCCCTTTAATCAGCAGCAGCAGGTGTCAGTGTAGGTCAGAAAAAGAGAGTGCGCGCAGGTAGGGGAGAATGTAGAAAGCCATCCCAGAAATATGGTGTCCCCCTGTCCTCTCCGGCAGCTGAAATGACAGAGCTGGAGCAGTGTTCAAAGTGATGTTCTTTCTTTTAAAACCAAAGAGTACCTTACGGCGAAGCTTGGCTGCTCTGGGTGCTTGTTGGATCGGGGGGGAGGGTTTGGTTTGGTTTGGTTTGGCTTGGCTTGGCTTGGCTTCTGGGGGGGAGGGAGGAGGACGGGGTGTCTTGGATCTATGTTGTTTGACAAATATTCGCTGCTGCTGCTGCTGCTGCTGCACAAATGTTTGCATGGAATGGCCTAGGCTGCTCCTTGCTGCAGGTGCTGGCCGCAGCGGCTCAGATACTAGGCCTCAGGTACTGGTTGCTTGCTGCACCAATGACCAAGCTGCTCTCTCCACAAGGGTGACAGTTGTCCTGGGACAGGCTAGTTGCCCCCAGCGCGCCATTGCAACTCATACTTACCTGGCAGGGGAGTTTTAAGCCATGCTCCAGCAGTGGCTCTCCAGGGCGAGGCTAGCTCATGCACTTGGACTAGCTGACCTCTGCGATTTCCCCACATGCGGGAAACCGACTGCACAATTTCTGGTATGGGGGACTGGCGTGCGCCGCTCTCCCTGTTTTGGATGTTACAAAAAGCAGAAACAGGTTTTGTTCAGACAAGCTGCTGCTATTCCCACTGCTTGGGCTTTGGGCATGGTCAATAACTGCTGGCAAAAAGGAGCACCATGTTCAATAAATAGCCATAGCAACTCTCAACAGGGACAAATGACATGATGCACCTGCACAGACGTTTAGGAATAAGTTCACAGGTGGATTGGAAATAGGGAAACAAATACTGTGTATATATATATATATATATATATATATTTATGAAAAAAACAGCCCATTTACAATCAAATCTGGATTTGAAAAAATGGACGTTCCTTGCTTGCAGGATATGATATGGGGTTTTTATTTCACCCCCTCCCCACCCTAGTTCTACATGGTATGTCTGGGTCTCTGTAGCCAGACAACCCCCTGTGATGATATCACAAAGGGATTGTACAGTACGTTCTAGAGTTCTAGGCTCCAAAGTAACAAAGAGCAGCATTTAAAAGCAACAGATTGCAGACTATCTGCTGAGCTGTGCAAAAAACAATCTCTATCTATCTATCTATCTATCTATCTATCTCTATCCTGAGCAGCAGACAGTGTTAGCTTGCTTCTATATTTATGCAAATGCCAGGTAAGCAGCCATGCTGGTAAGGGCCAAAGTGTCACGTTTGCCAGCAGGACAGGGCACCTCTCCCTTTTAATGCAGCAGCAGCAGGTGTCAGTGGAGGTCAGAAAAAGAGAGTGCCAGCAGGTAGGGGAGATGTAGAAAGCCATCCAGAAATATGGTGTCCCCCTGTCTCTCCGGCAGCTGAAATGACAGAGCTGAGCAGTGTTCAAAGTGATTGCTTCTTTCTTTAAAACCAAGAAGAATACCTTACGGCGAAGCTTGGCTGCTCTGGGTGCTTGTTGGATCGGGGGGGAGGGTTTGGTTTGGTTTGGCTTGGCTTGGCTTGGCTTGGCTTCTGGGGGGGGAGGGAGGAGGACGGGTGTCTTGGATCTATGTTTGTTGACAAATATTTCGCTCTGCTGCTGCTGCTGCTGCTGCACAAATGTGTTGCTGGAATGGCCTAGGCTGCTCCTTGCTGCAGGTGCTGGCCGCAGCGGCTCAGATACTAGGCCTCAGGTATGTGTTGCTTGCTGCACCAATGACCAAGCTGCTCTCTCCACAAGGGTGACACGTTTCCTGGGACAGGGCTAAGTTGCCCCCAGCGCCCTTGCAACTCATACTTACCTGGCAGGGAGTTTTAAGCCATGCTCCAGCAGGTGGCTCTCCAGGGCGAGCTAGCTCATTGCACTTGGAGCTAGCTGACCTCTGCGATTCCTCCCCACATGCGGGAAACTCGACTGCACAATTTCTGGTAGTGGGGGACTGCGTGCGCGCTCTCCCCTGTTTTTGGATGGTTTACAAAAGCAGAAACAGGTGTTTGTTCAGACAAGCTGCTGCTATTCCCACTGCTTGGCTTTGGCTGGTCAATAACTGCTGGCAAAAAGAGCACCATGTTCAATAAATAGCCAGCTAGCAACATCTCAAACAGGGACATGACAATGATGCACCTGCACAGACGTTTAGGAATAAGTTCACAGGTGGATTGGGAAATAGGGAAACAAATACTGTTTATATATATATATATATTATATTATGAAAAAACAGCCCATTTACAATCAAATCTGGATTTGAAAAATGGACGTTCCTGCTTGCAGGATATGATATGGGGTTTTTATTTCACCCCCTCCCCACCCTAGTTCTACATGGTATGTCTGGGTCTCTGTAGCCAGACAACCCCCTGTGATGATATCACAAAGGGAGTGTACAGTACGTTCTAGAGTTTCTAGGCTCCAAAGTAACAAAGAGCAGCATTTAAAAGCAACAGATTGCAGACTATCTGCTGAGCTGTGCAAAAAAACAATCTCTATTATCTATCCTATCTATCTATCTCTATCCATGGAGCAGCAGACAGTGTTAGCTTGCTTCTATATTTATGCAAATGCAGGTAAGCAGCCATGCTGGTAAGGGCCAAAGTGTCACGTTTGCCAGCAGGACAGGGCACCTCTCCCTTTAATGCAGCAGCAGCAGGGTGTCAGTGGAGGTCAGAAAAGAGAGTGCCAGCAGTAGGGGGAGATGTAGAAAGCCATCCCAGAAATATGGTGTCCCCCTGTCTCTCCGGCAGCTGAAAGACAGAGCTGAGCAGTTTCAAAGTGATTGCTTCTTCTTTTAAACCAAGAAGAAGTACCTACGGCGAAGCTTGGCTGCTCTGGGTGCTTGTTGGTCGGGGGAGGGTTTGTTTTGGTTTGGTTGGCTTGGCTTGGCTTGGCTTCTGGGGGGGAGGGAGGGAGGACGGGGTGTCTTGGATCTATGTTGTTTGACAAATATTCGCTGCTGCTGCTGCTCTGCTGCTGCTGCACAATGTTTGCATGGAATGGCCTAGGCTGCTCCTTGCTGCAGGTGCTGGGGCCGCGGCTCAGATACTAGGCCTCAGGTACTGTGTTGCTTGCTGCACCAATGACCAAGCTGCTCTCTCCACAAGGGTGACAGTTGTCCTGGGACAGGGCTAAGTTGCCCCCAACCAGCNNGCGCCATTGCAACTCATACTTACCTGGCAGGGGAGTTTTAAGCCATGCTCTCCTCTGCAGGGTACTAGCCGGGACTGTGCCCCCTTGGCCCTGTGGCATCGGCTCCTTCGGGAGTCTTAAGCCACTTGCTGCTATTAGGGGGGTACGCCATCCTGGGCTATTTGGAAGGCGATCATGGCGGCGTTCTCGGCGGAGGTGCGTCTGAAGAACACAGTTCGTTTCCTGGTGGAGGAAGAGGCGCGTTCCTGGGTCAATCTAAAGACCATCGTGGAGAAAATCTTACGAGAGATTTGTGAAGTTGGGACGGCGAAGCTGTATTGCCTACAGGACTTCCCAAGGCAAGGAATTTTCGATGCCACGTTTGTGTTCGAACAGGATGCCTATAGAGTGTACGAAGCTTGTAAGGAGAAGATGAACGACGAGCGCTTCAAGGGAATTTCGGTGTACCCATGCTTTATGATGGAGGAACGGCAGGTAACTGTGCATATGTATAACCCTTACGCACATAAACAGGACATTACCCAATTTTTGGAGAGATATTGCACAGTTGTGAAGGGTGGCATAGAGCAAACCAACGCGTATGGGGTGTTCAATGGCAAACGGAAATACTGGGTGCGTTTTAAGCCAGACCCTTCGTGTGTCGGTGGGGTGAGGCAACCCCCGGCCGTTTTCAGTATTGGAGGTGATAGGGGCTTCCTGACCTATTTGGGGCAACCACAATATTGTCGGAATTGTTTCAAGTTTGGACATTCAAGGGATTCATGCGACAAGTCCTCGGTGGTGTGCAGAGTGTGCGGGCAGGAGGGGCACACGGCAGCCAGTTGTAAAGCCCCCCGAAAGTGTGATTTATGCGGGGAGGAGGGACATTTGGTAAGGCAATGCCAGAAACGCTCGTATGCACGGGCGGCGGCGGGAGGAAGATTTCCTCCAGACGAAGAGGAGATGTCAGAAGACGAGAGCGAAAGCTTCTCCACAGTGAGTTCGGGAGTGTTACTGGATGTTGATGAGACGGACAAAATTCGAGTGGCGCTGGAGGCTCCAGAAGTGTCAATGGTGGAAGGGACACCAGAGGAAACCCATGAAGCTACAACGATAGAGAAGACCCCGGAATGTGTAGAACTTTCCTTGCAGGAGCCGACGACTGAGGAAACTGTGAGAATACCCATTGAACTTGTTGAAGCTGTTAGAATGGAGACGACAGATAACCCAAAGGCCAGTTGGGCGGAGAGGGTAGAGGCCCAAGGGGGGGAGGGGGCATCACCGCAGGGCGAGCAAGAAGAGGGAATGGACATGTCACCAGAAGCAAAAAAGACTCAAAAACGTAATCTTGACAGGTGTCAAAGTACAATGGAGGTACCAAAGCGTAAGGTGGTTGAGAAAGACACAGGAAGGAGGGGAAAGGGGAAAAGTGAGATTGAGTGGTTGGAAAAGGAGGAATTTAGACTGGAGGGAGAAGAAATGTTGGCGGAGGAAGCTAGAAAGAAGGAAGAGGCGGAGGGAGAAATGAATCAATTACAGATGGACCAGGGGGAAGGAGGGGAAGAAGGGCTGGCATGTGAAGGTGAAGGTACGGAAGCTTTAAAAAGAAAATTTGAGGACTTTCAAAAAAAAGTAGGAGATGGGGTTTTTTGGGTTAGAATCATGAGGAAAGCAAAAAAAGGGATAAGTAATAAAATAATTGGTGATCAGCTAGACAAAATCATAGCATTAAGGAAGGAAATGTCAAAAGAGGATTATGAGTCAGTAAAAGAGGAATGGAGGGTGGAGGAAGAAGAATGGGAAAGAGAGAAAAGGGAGGAAAAGGGGACCCAAAGAGATTTGGGGTTTAAAGTAGTTGGGGGTTCTTTTTGGGATCGCCCTATTTCAGGGGGGAAAACTAGTTGGCCTGGAGGTAGAGAAGGGAAAAAGTCAGGAGACGCAGGAAGAGGCAATGGAGCTGTCCTCGGCGGAAAAAAGAGCGTTGAAACGTAGAACAGAACAGGAAGGAACAGCAGAACAAAAGTGGGAAAAGGTAGTACAGAGAAAAGTGAAAGTGGTAGAAAGTGGGAGTGATAGTGCATCTTCGAAAAAGAATTGGGAAAGTGACCAAAAGCAAACAGGGAAGGGAATCAAAGTACAAAGACAAGGAAGTGGAGTAAGCGGAAGTGAGAGTAAGGGGAAGGATAAAACACTGACTATAAAGTACCCACCTGGAGAGTCGCCAAGGGAAATAGCCTTAGGCAAGAAATTGGAGGAAGTTGAGGAGAAAGTGGGAAATCAAAACTTTTGGTTGCGGGTAGTACGAGAGGAACATAAGGGACTAACCTCGGAGCAGCAGATGGATTGCCTAGAAAAAGTAATTGTGAAAAGGGCACAATCTTCTAGCAAGGATTTTGGAGTGTACTTTGAAGGTGTACAAAGAAAATACCCTGATAATTATGCAAAATCTTTATATAAGTATGGTGGTTATAAGTAGAGGAGAGTTTGATTTTGTATAGGGTGGATTTTGAGGAATATTGGATGGTTTGTTGAATATACAAGAGGCGTTATTATGATAGATGTGTTTTGTTTGTTTTTCTGAACTGTAAAACTCTGTATAGAGAAATGTTTAAGGCAGGAAAGTTGAAAAGTCTTTTTTAAGGATGGGATGAGGAAATATATGAGTATGGTTTTGTAAAGTGTAATTTGTAGTACTAGATATTTTTTGGTTTTATTATGAAAAGTATTTTCTGAAAAGTGTTAATCTGTGATTGTATGAAAGTATTTGGTTTTGAAAGATTGCTACTTATTTACTTATTGTAAAATACGTGAATGTGAATAAACATTTAAAAAGAAAAAAAAAAGGTCGAAACAGTCTGTCTGTGGGTGGGTTTGACGGCTTTCCATCTTAACCCTGGCTGTGCTCAAAGCTGTGACCATGCAGCAAGCTTAAGCCTATAGGGAAACCATGTTGAATGGTTTTGAAGCAAAAAGTGGCACTGTGTGCTCGTTTGCATGTCATTTCCCAGAATCCCTTGCTGCAGTGGAAGTGCTGTGTGCTGGTTGATAATGGTGAAAGGCGGGGTTGCAGACCTGTCTAAGACATGCAAATGAGCATACAGTAATATTTCCATTTGCTATATGCTTTGTGTTTGAGGGTTTTTGTCACTTTTTTTACCCACCATAACTTAACTGAGTATATATATATAAAAATAGAGGGAAAAAAGCGCAATCCTACATAGCAATTGAAAATATAGGGAAAATTTATTGCCAAACAACAAAGGCTTGGTTACTGGACATAAATACTAAAAATACACAGACAATAAATGTATATATAACAAACACAATTAGAGGGGTAATCCAAGATAAAAATAAATTGGTAAAATACCAAATAAAATGTCCAAAAAGTTGATTGTGGAGGAGTGTTTTGCAGATGAAGAATCGCTTGTAGCATAGAACAATAGCAAATAGAGGAGAGTAAAAAAGCTGTGTATATTATCAGTAGTGGGCTGAAAGATAACCTCCGTATTGAAAAGGTTGCTGAAAGATGACAGGCAGGGCAGATGTAGGGAATAAAGGAACGATCTCACCAGATAGTGTAATCACGATGAACCCCAAAGGTCCCTGCGTCCCTCCGTCAGCTGCACCAGCGATTTCACGCCGTATGGTGACCACGTAATGCTGAACCGGGTAACACTGGAAACAGTCTCCTGCTTCCTGTTCCTGCTTCCTGTTTCCTGCTTCTCCTAGCCTGCCACAGATCGGCATAAACTTGAATGTATTCCACTCCTCACTCTTTGATCCATACTCGTCCCACAAACAACTGCTGGACACAGTGCTGTAATTCAACGCGTTTCATCAGTTGTTGCGCCGACTTCTTCAAGGGTATATAGACATATCCTAGTTAGAGCTGCATCCTACAGGCACAATATCCTTTTTCAATACTTGATTTGCATTATATCAATTAATTATTTTTGCACATTATTTTAAAACACAATTTCACCAATTGTGCTAGTCCTAGCGCTGATTTTACTTTTGTGTGTGTATATATATAAATATATATATATATATACTGTACACACACAAATCATGCATGTACAAATATCATGAATATCTGGCACTCCTGTAGTGATACAATGACCTGGTGCTTACAGTATGTCATAAAAATAATAAAGCATACATTACAGTACCAGCAAAGGTTATGAGACAACAGCACTCAGAAGGTATAAGCAGCTATAAACTGTATTTAAAGAAACTTGCACATATGTCCAATATTTCGGTCAGGATAGAAGCTGGGTACACACAAAGAAATAAATAAATATGAGAGTATACTTAACAGATCAGGTGCTTGCAGACGGACAGGGAGTACCAGCCGGTCCAAGGTAATACAAAACAGATCAAAACTGTAGCACTCAAAAGTGAAAAAAGGACAATTTAATCCCAAATCATCAGACAGTCAAACAAAACAACAGAGTGACGCACGTTTCAGACCTACTGGTCTTTTCTCAAGCTCTGTCACTCTGGTGTTTTGTTTGACTGCCTGATGATTTGGGATTAAATTGTCCGGTCAAAGAGAAAACACCCTAAAACAGAGTAACAGTGAATGTCAAATATAATCACATACATTCCACACATGCACAGTAGTATTGTCAAGGATCAGATTATTTGAAAAGTTCAAGCACTGGGATATTTAATCTTTCAACATTTCAACTATCTCTTTATCAAGCACTGCTTTTAGAGAAGGGACTCTCCTTTGCACCTAATACAGGCCCCAATGCCTTCCAATTATTTGTGGATCTCAATAGCTATATTAGGAAGCTAAGGCTAAGGCCCCGGTCACGGCGCTCTAATGTGCGCCCGCGCTTTTGGCTGCGCGTTCCGGCGATTCCCCGGTCTGCAGCTCACTGCAGGAGCAGAGACCGGGGGGGGCGTGGCGGAGGAGTGACGGGGGCGTGGCCATGACGTCACCCGGCAGGTTCGCCCTCATTGGCTGAACCGCCGGGGGGCGTACCTAGCCGCTCGACGTGAGTTCCTGCTCTCAATTCTATTGAGAGCAGGAGTAGCTCTCGCGCGAGCGCTGCGGCCCCCCCTCGCAGCGGGCCCGGCGCCATTGCGGGGAGGGCTCTCGTGAGCGCAGCGTCCGCCACAGCGGACGCTGTAGCAGGTAGCGGGGGCAAGGCCTTACGCTTAGGCGCCATTTTAACATTCAAGATAAAAACAGAAAGCTTGCAAGATCCAGTTTTGCTATGAATACTCAGGAAGAAATTTGTGTAGAGGCCCTCACAGACTTGCTGATTGAGTCAGAGGGAACACAGGGTTCCTTCAACAATACTCTTGATAGATTTGATAATTCTGTGCATTCTATGCATTTATTGGATATGGATATGGATGGGGATGCAATTGTGCAATCCCCTTTCAGGCCACAGTCACTGTTTTTTCCCTACCAATCCAAGGGAGGATACATCGATGCGTTCTACAATTTAGTTTTAAGAGACTTTGAATCACTGTGCAAAAAACCTTATAAATTCAATCAGAATCTATCGAAAGGTGAACTGAGTGCACTTTGTGATTTGAGGGATAACCGGGACATTGTTATTAGACAGGCTGACAAGGGTGGGGGCATTGTCATCCAGGATAGATCGGCCTATATTTCAGAGGCAAATTGACTCCTGTGTGACCGTGTCTCCTATTGTACCTTGCAGGATGATCCCACATCACGATTTCAGGCACTATTAAAACAACACCTGACTTCAGCCTTGGAAGAAGGTGTTTTAACTAAACATGAGTTTAAATTTTTGTACACTGAGCACACCCGCACTCCTATATTTTATCATTTACCTAAAGTCCACAAGTCTGTGGTGGATCCTCCTGGAAGACCTATTATCTCGGGGATCGAGTCGATGACGTCTGGCCTATCCCAGTATGTGGATTATTATCTCCAACCCTTTGTAGCTAAGCTCAGGTCACACATTCGGGATACGCTACATGTCATCGACTCCATCTCCGGGATTAAATGGAAGCCCAGTTATTTATGGGCTACATGTGATGTGTCCTCATTGTACACATCTATAGGTCATTCCAGGAGGATCGAAGCCATAGACTTCTGGCTGAGCACGGATTCCTCTATTCCTACTATTCACAAGAAATTTATATTAGATAGTATTACATTTATATTAAATCACAATTATTTTTTATTTGAGGATTCTTATTATTTACAGATCTGTGGAACGGCCATGGGGACGAGATTTGCCCCCAGCTATGCCAATCTCTTTATGGGATTTTGGGAAAAAACATCTGTCTGGCAAAATTTGGAGCTGGGGAGGGGGTCTCGTTTACTATGGCCGTTTCATCGATGATATTATTATTATTTGGGAGGGTGATCTCACAGTTTTTTCCAATGTCCTGGATTCCTTCAATCGCAAAGATATGGGCTTGCAATTTACATTTGATATTAGTCCAAAATCAGTGGTATTTTTGGATCTTATTTTAACTTCAGATCCAAATGGCAATATTATTACTACCACACATTTCAAGCCCGTTGCAGTTAACAATTATGTTAATGCATCCAGTAATCACCACGCACAGTGGCTCAGGAGCATCCCCCTGGGACCGTTTCATCGTCTCAAAAGAAACTGTTCCAGGGAAAGTGACTTTATTAACCAATCAAAGGAACTGAGTAACAAATTTTTGTTGAAGGGATATGATCCTGATCTTATTTGTGACTCTTTCAGCAAGGTGAGGGCCACCGATAGATCATTGCTACTTACTAAGTGCTCTACAATTAAACACACTAGTTATAAGACACCAAGGAAAAGATCAATAAACACTGATGGGGTTTCACGGTTTATTACCACCTTCAACCAATCCCACAGATCTATCCAGGGTATTCTCAATACTCATTGGAGCATTTTAAAGTGCGATCCGCATTTAGGTAACATACTTCCAGAGAAAATACCTATTACATACAGGAAGGCAAAAAACATTAAAAACATTTTAGCTCCTAGTAAATTGAGACCATTAGTTGTGACTGCCGATGCTACATCCTTGGGCCAGGTGGGTAACCAGAGATGTGGCAGAAGCAGTTGCATTACATGTAAAAATTTAAACACCAAATCGCAGTTTGTCTCCCTTCTCAAGAGTGGACGATATAGTGTTAGGGGCAATATCAACTGCCTGACTACATTTGTTGTCTATCTCCTGCAATGTGGTTGCGGCCTTCAATATGTAGGTCGCACCACACGACCCCTTAGTACTAGGTTCCCGGAGCATAGGAGGAATGGGATCAATGGAGTTAACACCCATAGTATACCTAAACATTTTGCATCTGTACATCATAAGGATCCTGGATCCATGAGTATTATGGGTATTGATCACATTCCTCCCTGTGCTCTAGGTGGGGATCGTTTTAAATCTTTGTGTAGAAGGGAGACATTCTGGATCCACCGGTTGGGGACACTAAGCCCCGGGGGTCTTAATGAATGTCTGGATACCAGTACTCTGGTATGAGCTATAGTTTCGGTCTGTATTTGTGCTCTTTGGTCCATGTGACGATGGAGAGGATTTGGCCCGGGATTAAAGGGGTTAAACCCCAATTGGCCACCTTCTAACCTCACCAGGGATACAAGGGGTTAAATGGGCTGAGGTCCAGAAATGTGAGTTAACCCTTGTTATAACCTGTAAATGTGTATTTCCCTGTTTCCCCTGTGTCATTGTAACCTCAGTGTCTGCATCACACACACACTAGAATCCATCAGGGAGCACAAGGGTTAATAATTCTTTAATGATTATAGCTCTTTGTGTAGTTTTCCCGCCTTTTCAGGCACCGTTTTGCAGGTCCCCATTGGCCGCCATTAGGTTTCAATGCATCCTAATGGAGAATCTGGCTGTTTTAGTCCTGTTTCCTGTAGAGACCAGCAGGTGGCGTCCGAGAGGGAGAGCGGCGGTTTCCCATTGAAAGTCAATGGGCCCATTGACTTCAATGGAGATTCCTCGAGGTAACCTTTCGAAGAACGAGTTGGCTGCCGTCCAGACCACAAACCGTAAAACGGATACAATGTCCTTTAAAAGAGTTACAATCAATTGAGTCAAGTTCAACGTTAATTGGTGTGGGAATAAACAGTTCTAGAGCACCTAGAAATAAAATTCTTTTTGCCCCTAGTTCCTAGGCTTCCCCCCACTCGACCACCACCGGGTCCCCGAATCCTGGACCCCCGATAAGGGTCGAACCAGATAGAGCGGGTCACGCCATAGGCTTTGCCGGCGGCGGCAGAAACGGCTCCAAAAAATGACTAAGTGGAAAATGCTGAATTTTGGTATTCCATATCTCCGGTTCCGGAGGGCTCAGCGGATCAAGGTTTGGGGTATCTGTAGTCAATGCTCCGGCATCACTGCAGAACCATCCTTGACCCTCCTGGACCAACCCGACGGAGTGTGGACCCCCTTGAAGTTCGGGACTTTTCCCATAGACTTCAATGGCAGAAAAACCCCATTGACTTCAATGGCGGCGATTTACCATTGAAAGTCTATGGCGGAGCTGGCCATTGTTTTCAATGGGGATTTAGTGAAAAGCTGAGATTTCTTTGTTAGCGGAGATTTTTGTATTAAAGTGAAAAGATGATTTAATGTGCATTTGTGTAACTCCGGTTCCGTAGGTCGTAGCAAGTCACTTTTTGGACCATATGGTGTCCCAGTTCTGGCAATGAGAACGGGGAAGTTTGGTTCTGCTAGACCCAACAGAACCGGATATTTTAATACGTCTATGTTTTATGCTTAATACTGTATTTTAAGGTATGGATAAGTTCCAAAGGAAATTCCTGTGCCTACCAGGATAACAGATGGCCCTAGAGGCGCCCCAATGTCTAGGACTTGTCTTGTTCAAAGGGTTTTATCACCCTCCCTGTCTATTTGAGGGCGGAGGAGGCTCATACCAGAGCAGTTTTTAAGTGTCCCACTTATCATCTTCCAACCAATGTTATCTTGTCCGAGATCCGGAGGGGTAGCCGGGCTGGCATTCTATTTGCACATGTGGGGCCACAGAAAGGAGACCCCAGAGTTTCCCCATCAAAGATTGGCTGGAGATAATTGAAAACCAATCACAGGTATTTAAGGTTAAGGATAAAGGGACAAAAGGTTTATAAACTGCTGTTCCCCATATATCCTTTGTCTTCAAGTCTTCATTGCCTCCATGCCTGCATGTCATCAGGCCTGTTGTGCTATACCATCTTGATTGCTGAGAAGAAATGCCATGCAATGTCTTGGGCTGATTGCTGTATGAAACTGCCAGTCCAGATGGGACTGTTTTCATTATCTTCATCTTTTAAGTAAGTGTCTATATTTTGCGGTTATTTGTACATTTTTTGTGTGTTCACCTTTATCAAGGAATAAATTATATTTTATCATATCTAAGTCTCGTCCCAGTTCAAACCCAGGTATATATATTTATATATATTTTTGGTGTAAATTACAGCCTATCATAAGCTACCGTGACAGTCCATTCCCCCCATCTCTGGCTTATTCCTTCTTCCCTTTTTCCTTGCCCTCCCCCTCTCCCCCCTCCCCCCCTTTCCTCTCCCTTTCCCCCATTCCTTCCCACACCTTCCCTACCCTTCCCTTCCACCTCCCCTTTCCTTTTTACCATAACAATATCCTGTATGGAAAATGCTTTTCTACTCTATCTGTGTGTTAGGGCAGATAGAATTTTGCGCTTATCATGCATTGATGCAGTATTAGTCATCATCATGTTTGTGTGCAGTTTTGAATGTCAGAACACACAGATATAGATATTTTAGACCTTTAGGATTGATACTTTCAAATTATAATATTGAATGTAAATTTATGAGATCAATTGGTTTTTATTGTATTCGTTTTTATTATTTTCATTTTTTTAACAATTACTATAGGATTATTGAATATATCACATATTAACTATTTCTCCGAATTTTATTTAGTGGTATGTGTTTAATGATGTTTTATATAATTAATTTTCATTGTGATTTTGGATCATTTTATCTTGTGGTTATACTATTATTATATATTATTTCTTGGGTTTTCTGCGATTCATATTTGATTATCAATAGTAAATTCAAGCGATATTATAATTTCTAATTTTATATTTTTTTATCACTAAAATAAATGAAGAGGCTGATACTGTATTTATGTAACGGTGTTTGCCCGGGGCAATCTCATATTGCCCCCCCTATGTGGACACTGACCCCTGTTACATGAAGTGTAGTGTGGTGCACCTGCTGGCTTACAGAATCCCTGAGTCTCCCACGGTGGTATGGGGTATGGCATCAGGACTGGCTTATGACGTAATGCTGAGTTATACTCACTCATGGTACAGCGCCTCCATCTCTTCCAGACCCCCAGCGTAGTAGGGAGGATTCTCTGAAAGAGAAACTCTATGTGCACCTTCTTCCCAAGTGACTCCACAATCAGGACAGAAGCAATCTCTTTCTTTGGCATCCTTTATTGTCACCATACATGGACAGCCGCCCATCATGCCGGCCAGTCTTCTAGCCGCTCATCTCAGGTTGCCAACCCAAAGGAAGTCCCTGACCGTACACTCCCAGGCAAGGGCACTGAAAGCAGGTCTAGCTCTTCCCTTACTCCCTGATAGAGTAAGATGAATAGTCTTCCACACCACTCCCTAGAGGGAGGGCCACAAACACTGCCAGAGCCCTGACAGGTTGCTGGACAGACTCACCTCACTCAGGTGGTGAGGCACACACTGACTAAATTGAGGAAGTTCTGCATATTATATAGATTCAGTAGGCACCCCCCCTGTGTCACTGTTAGTGGACACAGAGCCTGATGTCACTTCCTTCACTGAATAATACACAGCACAGGAGGTGAGGGCAAACCCCATGATCACACCTGGCAAATCTGCCCTTTACAGGGATTATTGCACAGGAGGAGAAAGACATGTAACCCCAAAACTACACAGGGCTACAGTTTATTTTCCTGACACATAGTCCAGATTGTAATGCATAAACCACCAGGATAGGTGTATAGCCATGTAAAGCAGTCCATTGATAGTAAATAGTTAATGCATAATGATATACACAGCACGTGTCCGAAAAACACACACAGAGGATAGAAGAGAGATGTGTAGCCCTTGTAACCCCCCCCCCCCCCCCGCCTAAGTGAGATTGGGGTGGGTATGCTCTTCTAGCTACTTCTAGTTGTTGTGCTGTGTACCTGCTGGCAATAGGAGGGCTGAGTGCTCCGCGGTGATGTGGGGAGAAACAGGACAGGGTCACCGGGTACCTTTGTTCTTGCTTGGTGCAGCGCCTCCAGTCAGGATGGATCCTCTGTGAGGGCAGGGGATGGCCTATACTGACACATCTTCTTCTTTGAGCAGACAGTAAGCACACTCCTTTGTCTTTTCATGGCTTTTATTGCATGCAGGATATTTAACAGAGCTCTTACTGTTCTTTCCTCAGCTTCCTTAATGACAGTGCCCTGATTCAGGCATTAGGCCCAGATCAGGCCTGGTGGACCCCTCCTCCATCTCCTTGTGAGGTGGAAAGCTGATGTTGTTCCTCACTCCACAGAGGAAGGAGAGAGAATGACAAAAGGACCCTGAATTTGGGAAAATGCCAATATTTATATCCTTTGGGGAGTGGCTGTAACTCTGACTCATAACAAGCCAGATCTGGATACTGATAGTTCCTCACATCCAGTGTGTGGTCCAATCAGTACCCACCCCTCAGGTTGGCACTTTTTGGCTGTTGCTAAGGCTCGCCCTTGGATACAGCTGACACAATTCAAGGATGCAAAAGCACACAAGGCCTTGAAAGAAGGAATTAACCCTTTCACTGCCTGCACCTTCCAGGACTTACACTGGAAAGGTCGAGGGAAAGGAGTAGTGGCCAGAGGCTAGGCTTCAGATGTATACTTATCCCCCTTGATGGAAGTGTGTGAGTCTGAACCGTGGTGACCTGAGTCCAGTCACATGAAGAAAAGGAAAGTCCATATGATTCCTTTGTTGCTGAAAGAGCAGAATAACACTGCCAGACAGCAAGAGGGGGGTAGTTAAGTCCTGTGGTGAATAAAGTGGCACAAACACTAGAATAGAGTCGTTGGGTCCCACTGCAGCTCCCACTCAAAACGTGTTTCACCTTACAGCTTCTTCACGGAAAGGGGAGTCAGAGGGAGACGAAACGCTATTTACAGGAAATCACACACTCAAATTTTGCGCGCTCTTAACATAAGCATAATTTCAATTGGCTGTTTAGAACACGTCATAGGGGCGATCTTGTAATCACCAAACCGCATCATAACAGCTGATTATGGGAGGCCGTAATATGTCACTCCAGGCTTGGACAGAAAATCCAATTACTCTCCGCACCTCACGTTATCATGGAGGCATGGCTAACGACCCGGTCTCATCAATAAGCTGTTAGAGTGCGTTGTGGGGGCGTGAATTAAATACCCAAATCACAACAGCTGCTCAATAGAAGCCGTGACTGTTCACTCCATGTATCGGTAACATATTCTGATATTCTCCACATGTCGCGTCATCAAGGAGGTGTGGCAGAAGACCCGATGTCTTCAAGATTTAAAAAACCAATGATAAGAGCATTTCTCAGCTCACCACATCACGGCACATGCACAATACGTCATCTTGTGAGCGTTACTGATTGCCAGCTACTGTAGGCATCTTGGTGCAGAGAAGATCCAGTTGAACTCTGATAATCTAGAGTTGTAATATTCAACTGCCACATACTGTACGCAGCATGTTCATTGATAGCAGGTTTCATCACACCAGATTAATTCTGATCACAGCGCACGATTCCCACAGACACCGTAGTATTGCCAGACGAATGTCTAGACTGGAGTAACATGTACTGTACATGTACCATTTCCACATACATAAATAAAACAGAAAGAACAAAAATGTTATAAAAACATGATTAAAACATATGGGAAGCAAAGATAACACTAGAAAAGGGCATGAAATCACAAAAAATACTTCTATTAAATAATAACCAAAAATAATAACCAATAAATAACTAATAGTCTAACTCAGGGGTGCGCAAACTTATTTTCATGCGCCCCCCTGTTTCCTCTCCCCTCCGGCTCACGCCCCCTCCACCCACACGGCCCCGGCGTCAAATGACCCCGCGGTGTCATTTGACGCCGGTTGCCATGGAGATGCGTCGTTGGACCGAAGGTAAGCAAACCAGTTACAGAAGTCTCACGCGATCCTCCGGCATTTATTTAGAATGGCTTCGGGGAAGCGGGGGGCCTCTGTAACACCCGCGCCCCCCCAGACAATCTAGCGCCCCCCACTTTTCACACCGCAGGTCTAACTCATAGAATCATAATCCTAACCAAGAGAACATAGTGCTAAGTGATCAAAACTTTAGAAGAACATCGCAACACCTAAATTGTCGTTGAGACCCTTGGGTATCATAGTCCCTAGCTGGACAATTCACCTAGTTTCACTTTGTAGAAGGGCCTTTTCCAGATCCCCTCCTCTAATCCCCAATGAAATTTTATCTATAGCCAAAGATACCAGTAGGCTGGGATTAGAGGCATGTTTCTGTAAATAATGCAGCTCCACGATAGTGATCTTTTTGAAGGAATCTAGATTTGTTTTTCGCATTACGTACATTCCTAAAATGTTCCAGTACTCTGAATCTGATCTCCCTGGTAGTCATCCCTACATACAGTAAATCAAGTTGCAGGGGCAAGTTAGGTAATAAATGACTCCTTTACTTTTACAGTTCATAAATGAATAGATTTTATAACTGCGATTACCTAAACTGTTGTCAAAGAGATCTGTTTGACTCATATACTGGCATGCCGAGCAGTTATTACACCTAAAGAAACCTCTTTTTCCCAAATGTAGTCATGAAGTGAGGCTTCACATGTGGGATATAATGGCTTCTGACAAGTTTGTCACGAAGATTAGATAACCTCCTACTAGTCCTAACACATGTCTTAATTCTGGATCTGTCAATAGTATCCCCCAATGTTTCTGGAGGATACTATGAAGCTTAGACCATTGACTGTTAAAAGTACCTACGAATCGTATTTTCCAGTCTTTCAACCTTTTCTTAACCTTTGGTATAAGGAGTGATTCTCTCTTGCATTTGGTACTGCGTAAAAAAGCCTTTAGCTACAATAGATTTGCTGTACCCTCTACTATAAAACTTTTCCATCATCTCTACTGCCTGTAAATTAAATAACTCCTTAGTCGAGCAGTTTCATTTTAACCTCCAAAATTCACTTGTTGGTATGCCTGAGATTTGATGTTTAGGGTGGGAGCTGTTACCATGCAATATAGCATTGGTGGAGGTGTCTTTGCAGAAGATATCTGTAATCAGATGACCAGACTTGCTAATATCAATTTGTAGATCTAAAAAATCAACATAGTCTCGACTCCATTTAAATGTTAGTCTGCAAACTCTGCGGCACTGCCCTGCCACAGTATGAGGATATCGTAGATGTACCTAAACCACAACAAAATATGCCCTGTGACGGAAGAATTGCTCTCAGCAAAGACAATCTCCCATTCCCACCAACCCAGGAAGAGATTCGCATATGTGGGTGCAAAAGTGGCTTCCATAGCATTACCTCTGTTTTGGAGGTAGAACTGATTCTTGAAAACAAAATAATTATGAGAGAGTATGAAGGTAAGTAAGGTTTGAAGTAGATTTGTAAGACCTACTGATAAATTCTGTATGGAAAGAAAGAATGTAGTGGCCCTTAGCCCATGATCATGATGGATGCTTGTGTAGGGGGACTCAACATCACAAGTAGCGATAATTGTGTTATTGTCAACAACAAGGGGAGCTAAATCACAACTGGGAAATTACAGACATGTAACCCTGACTTCAATAGTGGGGAAACTACTTGAAGGTTTAATACGGAATAATATTCAGGAATGCCTAATGGAAAACAAAATTATTAGCAATCGTCAGCATGGATTTATGAAGGATAGATCATGCCAAACTAACCTAATATGTTTCTTTGAGGAGTTAAGTATGAATGTAGACCAGGGTAATGCAATTGATGTGGTCTACTTAGATTTTACAAAGGCTTTTGATACAGTTTCACACAAGAGGTTGGTGTACAAAATAAAGCAAATTGGACTCAGTAAACATATATGCATCTGAATCGAAAACTGTTTGAAGGGCGGACAACAGAGGCTTGTCATAAATGGAACTTTTTCAGGTTTGGCTAAGGCCGTGAGTGTATTACCTCAGGGATCAGTACTGGGACCACTGCTTTTTAAGTTGTTTATTAATGACCTTGAGGTTGGCATTGAGAGCAAAGTCTCCATCTTTGCTGATGATACTAAATTGTGGAAGGTACTGTAGTAGGATCAGAGCAGGATGTAATTTCTCTCCAGAAGGACTTGGAGAGACTGGAAACGTGGGCAGGTAAATGGCAGATGAGGTTTAAGACAGATACATGTAAGGTTATGTATTTGGGAAGCAAGAATAAACAGGCAACATACACATTAAATGGGGATAAATTGGGGGAATCCTTGGTGGAGAAGGATTTAGGAGTGCTTGTAGACAGCAGGCTTAGCAATAGTGCCGAAAGTCATGCAGTAGCTGCAAAGGCAAACAAGATCTTACCTTGCATTAAACGGGCAATGGATGGAAGGGAAGTAAACATAATTATGCCAATTTACAAAGCATTAGTAAGACCACACCTTGAATATGGAGTACAATTTTGGGCACCACTCCTTAGAAAAGACATTATGGAACTAGAGAAAGTGCAGAGAAGAGCCACCAAATTAATAAAGGGGGTGGACAATCTAACTTATGAGGAGAGGCTAGCTAAATTCGATTTATTTACATTAGAAAAGAGGCGTCTAAGAGGAGATATGATAACTATATACAAATATATTCGGGGACAGTACAGGGAGCTATCAAAAGAACTAGTCATCCCAAGGGCAGTACAAAGGACTCGGGGGCACCCGTTAAGGTTGGAGGAAAGTAGATTTCACCAGCAACAAAGGAAAGGGTTCTTTACAGTAAGGGCAGTTAAAATGTGGAATTCATTACTCATGGAGACTCTAATGGCAGATACAATAGATTTGTTAAAAATAAAAAGGGTGGGCCTCTTTTTAGAAAGGAAAGGTATACAGGGATATACCAAATAAGTAAACATGGGAATAATGTTGATCCAGGGAATAATCCGATTGCCAATTCTAGGAATCAGGAAGGATTTTTTTTCTCCCCTTATGAGATATCATTGTATGATATGACACTTGGGTTTTTTGTTTGCCTTTCTCTGAATCAATAAGGAAGTATAGATATAGGATAAAGTATCTATTGTCTACATTTAGCATACTGTATTTACAATTTATAATTGATATGATCATAGTTTGCCATATCAGGGATTGGACTTTTTTTAAGGGCATTTCAATCAGTTGAATTTTCCCTTATAAATTTAAACTGGTGCAGTGTGATGGTGCATATATAAACACATAAATGATGTCAGTTTCTCTTTTTTCTTCTTCCTTTTTTTTTTAAAGAAAAGGTTAGAGTTGTATATTATTTTTAATAATACAATAAATAAATGTTATCTAGTTAATATTTCACAGACATGTATGTACTATTTTTGACTCTGATATTCTAAACCATATTTGGGATATTGTTCATAGAAGGCATTAATGCATAGTTTATTAATTTAAGCAAATTTGTTATTATGATGGATCTGTGCAATTTAGCAACATAATATACATCCTCCTCTGGACATATACCTAATACCAATGATAGTAGTGAGAATGCATTGCACAAACTTGTAATGTCTGTTGCATTAATGTTATTGGATGAGTCATTTGTTCAGGATCATTTGTTAAAAGTTTTTCTTAAACACTTTAATTAGGTTAAACATTCGATTGATTTTAGTCTGCAGTATACACATTCTCTTTGAAATAGCTGTTGCAGCCAGGTCATCCGGTTCCCCTTTGTCCCCCGGTTTCCCCCCTACCCTCACGGAGTGTCGGTTAGCTGCTGGGGCGGCCGCGTGTCCAGTGGCTACAGCCGGCAGAAGATATTGGGCACCGCCATGTTGTGCTGGGTTCTCGCGCATGCACGGTGAGGGCGGGAGTTGTGGTGGCTTGCAGATAGCTTGCGCAGTAAGAAGCGCGCGGAGCGCAACCAATCACAGAAGGCTCTTGGCAGGAACTACAAGTCCCATGAGCCTTAGGGACGCACATGTGATGCCAGGGAGCCAATAGGGCTTCAGGATTTTCTGGCATGACAGGATGTAGTCATTGGCAGGGGACCACGATTTCATGCCCTTTTCTAGTGTTATCTTTGCTTCCCATATGTTTTAATTATGCTTTTATTACATTTTTGTTTTTTCTGTTTTATTTATGTATGTGGAAATGGTACATGTACAGTACATGTTACTTCAGTCCTGACCTTCATCTGGCAATACTACGGTGTCTGTGGGAATCGTGCGCTGTGATCAGAATTAATCTGGTGTGATGAAACCTGCTATCAATGAACATGCTGCGTATCTGGCAGTTGAATATTACAACTCTAGATTATCAGAGTTGAACTGGATCTTCTCTGCACCAAGATGCCTACAGTAGCTGGCAATCAGTAACGCCCACAAGATGACGTATTGTGCCTTTGCCGTGATGTGGTGAGCTGAGAAATGCTCTTATCATTGGTTTTTAAAATCTTGAAGACATCGGGTCTTCTGCCACACCTCCTTGATGACGCGACATGTGGAGAATATCAGAATATGTTACCGATACATGGAGTGAACAGTCACGGCTTCTATTGAGCAGCTGTTGTGATTTGGGTATTTAATTCACGCCCCCACGACGCACTCTAACAGCTTATTGATGAGACCGGGTCGTTAGCCATGCCTCCATGATGACGTGAGGTGCGGATAGTAATTGGATTTGCTGTCCAAGCCTGGAGGGAAATATTATGGCCTCCCATAATTAGCTGTTATGATGCGGTGTGGTGATTACAAGCTCGCCCCTATGACGTGTTCTAAACAGCCAATTGAAATGATGCTTATGTTAAGAGCACGCAAAATTTGAGTGTGTGATTTCCTGTAAATAGCGTTTCATCTCCCTCTGAATCCCACCTCCGTGAAGAAGCTGTAATGTGAAACACGTTTTGAGTGGGAGCTGCAGTGGGACCCCAGGACTCTATTCTAGTGTTTGTGCCACTTTATTCACCACAGGACTTAACTACCCCCCTCTTGCTGTCTGGCAGTGTTATTCTGCTCTTTCAGCAACAAACGAATCCTATGGACTTTCCTTTTCTTCATGTGACTGGACTCAGGTCACCACGGTTCAGACTCACACACTTCCATCAAGGGGGATAAGTATACATCTCTCTTCTATCCTCCTCTGTGTGTTTTTTGGATAAGTGCTGTGTATTTCATTATGCATTAACTATTTATTATCAATGGACTGATTTACATAGCTATACACCTATCCTGGTGGTTAATTTATTTATAAAATGTTTTACCAGGAAGTAATACATTGAGTGTTACCTCTCGTTTTCAAGTATGTCCTGGGCATAGTTAATATGACAAATAATACATGGTTACAAATACAGTTACATAAATGAACATACATGTGCTGTGTATTTATTTATGTATTAACTATTTACTATCAATGGACTGCTTTACATGGCTATACACCTATCCTGGTGGTGTATGCATTACAATCTGGACTAAGTGTCATTAAAATTAAAGAATCTGATCCTTGACTATACTACTGTGCATGTGTGAAATGTATGAGATTATATTTGACATTCACTGTCACTCTGTTTTAGGGTGTTTTCTCTTTGACCTGCCAGTCTTGATGACTTAGGGAATGTGTTTCCCTGAGCTCTCATTTGATATTTTACAAATATAGCTTTCCACTAGTGCAGCAGCTTGATTTATGCCCTGGTAGAATTTTTGTGGCACTTTCTCTGTCTAATTTAGGGGTCCTGCCTTCTTGCTTTTATATGTTTTAAGTGTGTTATAGTTGTAATTAATACACTGTTATATTTTCTGGGATTATCTGAGTGCTCATTCGTGAGACTTCTTGTTGTTTCTTTTTTTATGTTATATGTGTATATATACAGTATATATTTGTATAGCCAGTTAATCAACCTCGCACTGATGAGACCCATTAAGGTTGAAACAGCTGTCTGTGGGTGGGTTTTCTGGCTATGCACCTTAACCTTGGCTGTGCTCAAAGCTGTGACCATGCAGCAAGCTTAAGCCTATAGGGAACTATGTTAAAAATGGTTTTTGAAGCAAAAAGTGGCACTGTGTGCGCATTTGCATGTCATTTCCCAGAATCCCTTGCTGCAGTGAAAGTTCTGTGTGCTGGGTGATAATGGTGAAAGGCAGGGTTGCAGACCTGCCTAAGACATGCAGATGAGCATACAGTTGTATTTACATTTATATATATATATATACATACACAAAAAACAAAGAAACATTACAGCGTCTTACTGCACAGATGATAACATGTCCTAGGTGTGTATCTAGAGAGGTACACAGAATAGAATCCCTTTATAGACGCACCGCAGACCGTTATGGAATAAATGTGGTCAGGGGAAAAATGTGTTTAGTAAAATAATAAATGTTTTTAATCAAATTTGTGATTGTGCAATAAAAATAGCAAATAGTAAAAAACTAGTATTCACTATATTAAAAGACACTAGTTATGTCACAGAAGTAGGTCCAGAGGAAATTTTTCTGGGCCCTTCAGCAGGTATAGCTAATGTTGAGGGAATCCGAGGCACACGAGATACATACCCAGCAGGCACATTCAGAAGAGTGCCGGATACAATAACATTACTTGTGCACTCCCCGACATTTCAATATATATGCACGGGGTCCACGGGGCAAAAACCAAGGGGCGACACGGCAAGTTTTCACCGAAGTAAACGCAGACCCCTTTAAAACAAGTCTGTCTATAGTTCCACACCTACAGTGTGCCTGCGCGACCAGCAAACACACACAGAGCAATATCTCTATATGTATAGTGGGTATTAACCCCATCATTGCCGAAACACTATACATTCAATCAGAACGAGGTAACAATACACCATCAGGGTATATCTATATCCCCACCAAAGTAATACTCACCCAGCCAGCCACACAAAACAGCTAGGGACCCTTTGTCTACTGTGGCTATGAGCATGACTGATCCTGGCGGTGCATCTACTTGCGGGACCACACACTGCTAGTGGCAACATTAAAGTACAGAGACATAATAGTATCAAGCTTAAGGCATAGGGTGTAATACACTCCAGCACCACCAGATGTCACATCTGAGTGGCTAACATCCACTACAGGATATACATTGATTTACCTTGATATACCTTTGAGATATGCTTAACATCTAAGGCACCACAGTGAATCAACATTAGCTATACCTGCTGAAGGGCCCAGAAAAATTTCCTCTGGACCTACTTCTGTGACATAACTAGTGTCTTTTAATATAGTGAATACTAGTTTTTTACTATTTGCTATTTTTATTGCACAATCACAAATTTGATTAAAAACATTTATTATTTTACTAAACACATTTTTCCCCTGACCACATTTATTCCATAACGGTCTGCGGTGCGCCTATAAAGGGATTCTATTCTGTGTACCTCTCTAGATACACTCATTTTCTGTCCATATACCCACTCCCTAGGCAGCACGCCATTACCAACAAGGGGTTTTCGAGCGAGGTTTCTTTCTATAGTTATCTATGTCCTAGGTGTGCTTGGTTTGTTAGTATGGAAAATTAAACCACTTATTGACTATATGATGGTAACAATACTGCTGCGGCAGCTTTTATTTTAAAACTTCTCGGGGGCGTAGCGGTTGCATCTTCTGAATTCCACGCGCAATAGATTGGGCATCCCCGCATTCATGCTGCATTCGCGCCGCCCAGCACCCGCGGCTCATCCGCAGTTGATCTGTTTAATTATAATTGGGGGCAATTCTTCGCGTATCCGCCAGGTGGCAGATATTCATGAATTGTAATGAATTCTAATGTGTACACTATTGTACATGTGCTACAGTAATGTATCGACTTGCAGGTGTTTAAAATAAAACACAGTGGTCCATTGTGAATTGACCTTGGTACTGAAGAAGTAACTGTATCAATTTAGGCGTTTCATAATAAAAACTCAAGGCGCAGTGTCTTTTTTACATTTCTGTATGTCTCCTGCAATGAGTACGAGTACACCACAGTAACTTGTGGAAAAAGCCCGACATAACGTACGCTTATTTAATATGGTCTGCAATTAATGCAGCAGCTGATTTATCAATATTTTATCGAAAATTATGACTTTTACAAATTTTCACCAGATGCTCGTGTGTGGAAGCGGGCAATAAGAGAAAAGTTATGTATCGATCCGTGTTTTTTTCATATTGCTCCTGCACCCAGAGTTAGAGGAATTAATTATCACTCACTTCATTATTACTCATTATGACTCACTCACTCACTCACTCACAACCCCCCATTGCAGTAAACAGTTTACTGTTTACTGTAAACAGTATGACACACACACACATAAAGTACCAGTAATATTATATTATAATTGTTATCGCTCACTCACAACCCCCAATGTTTTCTGTAAACAGTATGAGACACACACATAAAGTACACGTAATATTATATTAGATATATACAGTATATACTGTAACATGATATTATAATTTATATAGCTGTATATTTATATAACTATATTATATATATTTCTATTATAATTTATGTCGCTGTATATTTATATCACTATATTATATATATTTATAATAATTTATATCGCTGTATATTTATATAGCTATATTATATATATATATATATCTATTATAATTTATATAGCTGTATATTTAAATAACTATATTATATATATTTAGCCATACTGTAGGCCTGAGCATAAATGATATAGCTGTCAGTAATCCAGTATGTACTTGTGGCCTACTGTAACTAATTGTTGTTTTTCCTTTACACATAGGGCGACAACTCTTCTAGTTCACCAAATAAGTGAAGAGAATGATGAGAAGAGTGCCACAAGGGTCAAGGACGCTCTGGAGAAAAATCACAATATATCCGTATCTGAGAGCAGCATCAAGAAGATGAGACGCAGAATGGGATGGAAATATGGACATGTGAGGTTAATACTGGACAGTACAGTAGGTAGAAGTGTGGTTTAAGTAACTGTACTGTACCTATAAAATTATTCCTTGTCATTACAGAGTGTACCCTATGATAAGGGACGTCAACAAGATCAAAAGTGTGGTCCAGGCACAGGCATAGATCGAAAGCGGCAAAAGTTTTCAGGATTGCATCTTTACTGACGAGTCAACTGTATCGCTGGAGAGATTTGCCACCTTTGCATTCCACAAAAAAGGCAGCATATCTATGAAGCCGCGTCCAAAACACTGGAAAGTGAAGCTGCATGTGTGGGGTGCCATCTCTAGGCGTGTACCAGGATGCATCGTCATCTTTGATGGTAAAATAATACACAAAGTCACATGCTGTAGCCTTATGCACTGTACTGTACTAGTGTGCAGTATTTTGAGCACTTTTCTTTTCTTGTTATAGGAATCATGATTAAAGTATTTTTTCAAGAGAAAATAGTGCCCAAGATTGTAGAATATATCACACGTGAATTCCCAGATGGTCACCGGTTCTTCCAGGACAATGATCCCAAACACACTGCGTCTCCTGCGCATATTCTTGCCTGCGGTATCAACTGGGTGAAGACGACAGCGGAATAAGTACGGAACACGCTTACTGTGTATCTCTTTAACTAATTCTCCTTCTTTCCCCCCTTCAGTTCCAGATCGCCAGATTTCAATCCAATCGAAATAGTATGGCATCAGCTCAAGGATCATATCCGAAAAGTGGTGAAACCATCAAAAAAGGATGAATTGGCGGATGGCATAATGAGTTTTTGGAACAACGCAACTGTATTGCCCATTGTGATAGAGCGCAAAGGGCATGCATCAGGAAGGTAGTAAGGTACATTACAGTACTGTAGTATGGTAAGTACAGTACACCAAGTATGATACAGGAAAGTATGGCACAGATTGTTTTACAGTATATGCACATAACTGCACTCATTTTTTCTTTTCTTTTCAGAGAGAGCTGCACTACAAATCTTGTTATAAAGTACGTTTGTGTTTACAATGTTGCCTTTGCAGGTTGCCCAAAGTCCGCCCCTTCAGCTAGCTGACGTCATAGAGGAGCGAAGAACGGACGTGCTTACGTCATCGGGTGGCGTCGGGAGGAGGACGGTCGGTGCGAGATGGGGAAGTGAGCAATTACGGGGTATAAATATATGTAGTTTGCTAATCACTGTAGCCCTCACCTTGTAAAAGACTGTATTGCACAGTCGAAACGTCGGATCATTGGGACACTAAAATAATTTTTTTAAGACCGTGTGCTGGCTTCTTTTTTTGAACATTGACTGCAACTGGGACCTTAGGATTACCCTGAACATCAAGCACCGACAGCTAGGTACCCAACTATACCTCTAAATATTGAGTGCATGCATCATCTCTACTGCTACCCATCTAAGACATTACCGCAATAATTTCAGGTCACCAAGATCTCCGATTAAGCCAGGTCCTGATCGGCCGGAGGTCGCTCCTGAAGGGGGGCATACTGTAAGGATTCCGGTCCAGAGTTTTGCTGGAGCTTGCCCTTACTTGGCTGTTGTGGCTGTCTTGGTTCCTGGCAAGCTTCTTCCTGAACTTCCTGAATTGGTTGCACCTGTTTAAAAGGGCTTAAAATAGCAGTCAGTGACCTTGTATGGGTGGAATAAAATGCGCTACTAAAATCAATTAGACTAGGATTTAGTTAACCCATGTGAAAGTGACCACGTGATTGTGCACAAAAACAAAAGAGGTTACGTGATCCTATACAGTCAATGGAGCGTCTGCAGCCGCGAACACAAGGGGTCTCTCAACACCAGTGGGACTATAACAGACAAAACACAAAGAACCAGCACACAACGCTCATAGTGTAGTAAATACAAATATAATATAGAACACAATGGTTAGGTGAGTATTCTGCGTACATCAATGTAAGATAAAAACAGCATTCAAGGGATATATGTTACACAACTTGGCTGTTGTGGCCATGTGGGTTCCTGGCAAGTTTCTTCCTGAACTTCCTGAATTGGTTGCACCTGTTCCAGGGCTTAAAATAGCAGTCAGTGACCTTGTGTGCCTGGTCCCCATGTGTTCTTATTCCTGAACCTGCCCTGTTCCTGAGCCCTCTCTGTTCTTTTGGATTCCCTGTTGCTGACCTCAGCCTGTTACCTCGACCACCACTCCTGTGTCGCCTGCCTTGACCCCAGCCTGTACCCTGACTTGTACCTTTGCCGCTTTCTTGACCACTGCCTGGATCACGACTACTCTAACAGGACTCTGTGCCCTTGCTCTGGTCAGTGATCTTATACCCCTACCTCAGCCCTGCGGGTCCGCTTCCTCTTCAGAGACGAGCAATGTTACAGTTTAATCCTTTGGATGCCCTTGAGACGTAGCTACTACATCATGGGGTCTGACACAAATGTACAACTTTATGATGTAGCTACATTATAAAGTTCCTGCTCATTTTTGTAGGGGAGATTGTGTTCTGCGCTCCTCTATAATGCAGTGGAATGGAAGGAAGAAGACACTGATGACGGCACAATCAACATGACTGCTTCTGAGAAGCTGTCATGGAATCATGAGTGTCGGAGGAGCCATGGCTATTTGGTGTAGCAACCCCTCCAGCACTCAAAGGGTTAAGGGAAAGAGTCAGAAAGTTCCCCACTTCTTCCACTCTTTCCTCTGCTGCTGCTGCAGATGTGGGGGGTACTCCTGCTACTAGTGGTGCCGGTACTGGTTGCAGTGGTAGTAGTAGTGATTTTGGCCTCCTAAACCCACCTAATTTTAAACTGGGGCATATGAGAGTCCCAGCTGTCAGTCTGTCTACCTCCCAGTCCATTCCTTCTCTCTTCTACTCTTACTCCTCCTTTCGTCATCTCCTTTCAAAACAGGTGAGATATGCAAAGTTCTCAAAAAGTTTGCACATCTCTAATTATGAGTCTTTGGATAGTCCTTTCATGCTGCTTCATCTTAATGCCTTCCTACACATACGTTTTGATCCACTCCATGGGGTCCTGGGTCTACAGGAGGAGAACTCCTAACTTTGTGAGTGCACTGATACATCAATAATATAGAATACTACGCTTTAAGATCTATCTTAGTCTGTGTTTCTGTTTTTCAGTTTCCAATATAAAAATAAAGTACTGTAATGCATAAATAATACAAATTAGAGAAAATTAAATAATAAAATAAAAGAGTCAAATAAAATAAAAACAATCAATATACTAATACTAAAAACGAAACATCTGTACAACTATAAAACTTTAACTTACAGGAGAAACTATCTAACTACCTAATACTACAACTACAACTATAACTGTCACACAGCTTAAAGAAATACAATTATAAGAACAATAACTTAACTATCATTTTGCGTATCTACAGTATAGCAGTAAAAAAAAAAAGCAGGTTGCTGTGAATCCTCAGTTTATATTCCAAAGTTTCTAGGTGATATTTAAATAGCTCCACCCCCATTACCATCTTGATCCTCCTCCTGTGCCCTGATCAACTTCTCTGTCATAAAGGCTGTCACACTCATTGTGATATCTGAACCTTAACCGATCCACACCTGCATTGTGAGCCAGAGGTAAGTCACTGCAACTAATATTCTACATGTCTATAAATATTTGGGTTGTGATCCCAGTAGGTTGGTACTAGGGGGTATAACTACTTTTTAATCCCTATTTTTTAATTTATCAATACCTCTTCTGCCAGTAAAGTATATATGTGTATTTATGTGTATTTATTTATGTTTGTATTATATAGAAACAATAAGAAACAATAAGAAAAAGCAGCGACACTCCAATAACTAACGTAATGCTCCCGGGTGCACTAAGTTAAATTGATCATTCATATAGTAATAGACAATAGGCACTCACAGGACAATCACAAATACAAAAAAGTGTATTGAACAGATCAGTGTTTCGGTTCTAGTGAGAATCTTTATCCAAGCAAGGCTTTTTTAACGTTGTGTGTGTGTATGTTCACATAGAGTGACGTGATAGTGTCTAATAGTGTGAAACAAATCTGCTAGTATCAGTGTAATCATTTAAACTAAGTTCAGTGTGATAGAGTGCGTGTGCATATCATACTACGTGATCAATTCACTGTGTAGCAATCTCTAATGTCGTGGTGAATATCAATAGGGAAAAGAGCTTCTAATCAAAGTCCTTCACAATGGTTTGTAGAATTAGCGTAGTTGTATCTTATTGGCTATTGAAACCTTCACTCGGAATATTGTGAAGTGAACTGCGCATGCGCATGGTACTCAGTATACAGTGCCTTGTATCGCTATCCTGTATTGGCTTCTGTTGTCAAGGTAAATATCAGGAGAGTCAGGGCTTGTATTTTCCTAAATGAAAGTATAAATTTCGCATATGTTTTTATCCTGCGCAGCAATTTATTCATATCTCATGATTATACTATATACACCATAGGGATAGTGATCTCTGATTGTGAATATCAGCAGAGATAGAGAATCAATAGTAGTTATGTCTTGTTAGCTCTTAAATCCTTCAAACGGAATGTGGTATAATGAACTGCGCATGCCTATAATACTTAGTATTCAATGCCTTGTATCGCTATCCTGTATTGACTGCAGATGTCAAGGTAAGTATCAGGAGAGTGAGGACTTATACTTTTTTCGTAAATGGGAGTATAGATTGCGCATATACATATATATCCTGCGCAGCAATTTCTTCACATCCCATAGTTGTATCATGTACCTCTATTGAGGTTTTTGATCTCTAATTGTAAATATTGTAAATATCGGCAGAGATAAAGAATAAATGCAACGGAATTGCAAGTATGATGTGCTGCGAATTAGGTAAAGTATATTCTAACCCTGTTATCATAGTTTTTAGAAAACGCGGTCAACATATACAGTAGTACAATGTGTTATAGTATTCCACTTTTAATAGGAATTAGATGGCTTAAAAGTTCAGCCAATCATCTTGTACTACATAGATCCTGCCGCATATAGTGCAAATGATGGATGTTTTACAACCAGGTGAACTATTACAAAAGTTTTAACAGTCATGTCGGCTAGGACCCGACGTACGTTTCGTCGCTCTATGCGACTTCTTCCGGAAGAATATACTTCACAAAAGGGATTATTACTAAATTAGAGCACAAGTTTTTGTTTATTAAACATCCTAGAACACCAATATTTTATCACATTCCCAAATTGCACAAAGACACAGTAAATCCACCAGGGAGGCCTATAATATCGGGGGTGGGGTCAATGACATCGAATGTGTCCCAATATGTTGACTATTATTTACTGTACAATCATATGTCACCAATTTATGTTCGCACATACGGGACACGTTGCATGTCATTGATTCCACCTCCGGTATTGTTTGGAAAGATACCTTTCACTGGGCAACATGTAAAGTATCTTCACTATACACATGTATAGATCACACAAAAGGTATCCAGGCTATTAATCACTTTCTTGAATTGGATCCAAATTTGCACCCTTCACAGAGATTATTTATTTTGGCATGTATTAAATTTATTTTAACTCACAATTATTTTCTGTTTGAGGACACTTATTATTTACAAATCTGTGGAACGGCTATGGGCCCCAGATTTGCCCCCAGTTATGCTAATCTCTACATGGGACGGTAGGAGAATATCCATGTTTGGGAGAATGCTCGTCTGGGGGGGGGGGGGGTCTGGTGTTCTATGGCCGTTTCATAGATGATAATATTATTATTTGGGATGGTAAGAGGGAGCTCCTGGAGGAGATTCTGTCATCTTTCAACGATAACCAGATGGGTCTGAAATTCACTTACACTATACACCCAGATACCATAGTTTTTCTGGACCTGGAGTTATTTATAAGTGATGAACAGCAAATTCAGACCAAAACACACTTTAAATCTGTATCGACAAACAGTTACTTACAATATGGTAGTAACCATTATAAAAAAATGGCTGAACAATGTACCAAAAAGTCAATTTTACAGGATTCAGCGAAATTGCTCAATGTATACTGATTTTTTGGTACAAGGTAAAGATCTGTCAAATACATTTTTGGAGAAGGGCTACAATATGTCTATTGTTAATCAAGCATTTTTAGATGCCAGTCGTTTAAACCGGGATACATTGGTAGTATAATCAAAGGCTAAATCTGAATCGTTACGTAAAACCAGGGACCAAGGGAATATTGTAAAAAAAGGGGGTTTTACACCTAAATTTATCACTCAGTTTAACCAATCTGCTCATCAAATTAGGAATATTTTGAACTGTCACTGGAATATTATACGTAACGATCCTATAATTGGTCATCTATTACCAAAATATGCCCCTATAGTATTCAGAAAAGCAAGGAATATTAAAACCTTAATAGCCCCAAGTAAATTAAAAACTAAAAAAGTAGAGGATTCCGATTCAATCAAAAAGGTGGGGAATTTTGGATGCGGGAGAGGCCGTTGTCTTACTTGTAGACATATAACAAAAAACAAATACATTTTCGTCCTACTCAAATGGCACCTCATATGAAGTAACAGATCACATTAACTGTTTAAGTGAATATGTTGTTTATCTTATTTCATGTGAATGCGGCCTACAATATGTAGGCCGTACATCAAGGGCTCTAAGTACACGTTTCTTGAAGCATCGTAGAAATGTGATTCATGGGTGTGAAACACACAGTCTCTCCCATCATTTTTGTACTAACCATAACAAGGATCCAAAATCCCTATCTGTTATGGGCATTGAATTAATTCCCCCCTCCTATATGGGAGGAGATCGTTTCCAAAGATTATGCACAAGAGAAACATATTGGATGTATATTTTAGATACTACTTACCCAAAGGGACACAATGACCATATTGACATAAGTACCATAGTCTAATCACTCGCCATATTGGGTGATACTCCGGAGGTCTGGGTTGAATGCTATTGCATTCCCTCCGGGCTATGGTCATATGTCTGGTCACTGAGGTTCACTTTATATATATATATATATATATATATATATATATATATATATATATATATATATACATGTAGAGGTATCAGTACCGTGTTAGCCGAGCTTCAATAATCAAAAAATAAATAGATGATACCGTTCTGTGGCTAACGAAATGCTTTTATTTGTGCGAGCTTTCGAGATACACTGATCTCTTCTTCCGGCGATGTTACAATGAATGAAGCAAGGATAACTTAAAAACAGTGTCTCTTGGAATGTTATCTGTGCTTCTCCTTCCCCCGGTGTGGATGTGTTTTATGGCTAGAGGTGTCAAAGGGTAACTGAAAGCAAGTGAAGAAAGAGTGTGTATGTGTATCAGTGTGAATAAAAATGAATGGAGAGCCCACAGTATAAACAGTGCTCTACACAAGGTGTGTGTGGAGTGAGAGGGATATAAATGGTGTGGGTGGGTGTGGAAATGTGAGAGTTTGTAGCACAACTAAAAGTGTGTGTGGATACTATGTGGTCCCTATTGGTGTATATGGATGGAAAAATAAGGAGTATTAGTATGTGTGAGAGACAGCTGTGTGTGCATACATATAGCACAGTATGTACAGACATGGCCTTTAGCGCTCATGGGAAGAGAGTTCGCTAGTGTCAGTAATGACTCATAAAATTTCGATCTCTGTTTAGGCCACTGCTAAGTGTCCCGAACAGTTGCATACATTTGTATTCATGCAACCGTCTCTCTTTCGGGGTTTTAAGATTACCTTTGAGTATGGCAACCCTCAGATCGTTCATCTTATGGCCAGAGTCAGAGAAATGTTCGCCAACAGGACTGTCTCTTGTTCCGCGTGTGATGCTGTGGCGATGCAGGTTCATTCTCTTGTTTAGCCCCTGTCCTGTCTCACCTATGTAGTAGCAGCCCCCTGGGCATTTCATGCACATGATGAGGTACACGACATTGCTGGAGGAACAGGTGAACCCTCCTCTGATTTTGTATTCCCGATTCTTGTGTGGTATTTGTATTGTGTCCGCTGTGTAGAGTATTGCGCAGGTTTTGCATCTTGGGTCCTGGCATGGTTTTGTCCCGCATTCAGTGAGGTTTTTAAGTGATACAGTTAGACTACAGTTAATATATATATATCGCCAGGAAACTACAACCCATCCTCCAGGAAGATACAAGACTGCACAGGTCTTCCCTGAAGCACCCTTATTATCATACAGACAACCCCATATTTAGGGCTTGAATGGGGCGGTTTAATTTTCCTTACACAGTACACTATTGCATGGTCACTGAAAATATCAGGAAGGATGCCAGAGGATTGGATTCTGCTGGGGTTTGAGGAGAGAATCCAGTCTAGCAAGGAATGGTTATGCGACTTCAGGTTTATTCGTGTGGGTTGGGAAATGAGTTGCGATAGGTTAAGTTACTTGAGTTGTATCTGGATTTTGTGGTTTTTAGGGTCAAGCCAATTGATGTGTGTGTGTGTTTATGCATTATTAAAGATCAATTGAAAATAACATATAAAAATATTAATAGTGGTCAGTATATATGGTGTACATCGCCATTTGTTATGGATGTATCTGCTTTTCCTTCATAAATGGTCAATTTATTTCATTTATAGTCATTTAGGTTTCACACATAGTACACACTTAGTTCATATAAGTTTTATTAGGTTTTATATAGGTCACATATTACCATATTAATTTCACATACAGGGTTATCTGTTACACATTTTTTAACATTATTATATCTATTTACACTTAGTCAAGTTTATATATATAAATATTTAGTTAGTATAATATAATTTAATGATCACACAAATATCTATCACAAACACATCACACATTATAAGGTATTTAAACGTAAAAATCTAGAAGCAAGTTGTCGTTTTTCTTCTGTTCTTGCTTTCAATCCATCTGTTGCTCCTCGGGCTCCTCTTGGAATCATTCAACCTGGTACTCACATTTGTGCATATTGTTATATGACATAGAGATGTGTGATATTTGATATATATAACTATGTGTAATTTGTAGGTTGCTATTTCTTGATCTATTTGTGGATAGATGTGGTTTAGTTACAGTGGATAAGGCTAACAATATTGGTTGTAAAAAATTTTTTTACTGTATTTTTACTATATCTGTCTAAATGGAACATTATTGTATTTCTCTCCAGATCCTGAAAATTTATATATACTTATATGAAAGAGGTTAATTGTTAAATTGATTATCTAAATGTAGTCCAACTGAATATAGGTTGCAGCAATATATTCTTACTATGTATATTATTTTTGGTGTAAGTTTACAAATATTATATATTTTTTTCTTTATATATTTTTCTTTATATTTTTCTCTATTCCTTTTTATTGCTATTGAGGTCAACATTTGTCAATATAATTGATTATTGTTAATGTATGTTAGATATTGTTCTCAATTATGTTTGAATCCCCTATTTTGTCCCCTTTCCACCTCGATCTCTAGTAAACTCAGCTGGGTCCTCATAGAAACATATGAATTGTATCATTATTACATGCTTAATTAATTAATTAATTAATTAATTGATGATACGCCTTTCTATATATATGGTAGAGGGTTGTCTAGTGGGTACCCCTGATGAAGTCATCATCGATGACGAAACGCGTAGGGCGTGGTCTGATTGTGGCCGTCATTTGCCCATGAACATTGCTGCTGCTGGGAGAGATACGTGAGTTCCTGAGCCTCCTACGATATTGTTACCGGCATAGAGAATTTCCAACCACTGGTTCCCGGAGGGACACTTTTTGCCGAGCACCCAATAGGAGGGTTTCCACTTCCAGGTACATGAAGGAGAGTCACGGGAGGACGCTGCTACCTCGAGTCGAACCGAGAGGACCACGTTGCTGGTTTATGAGAGCCAATCTCATAAATGCTTATATTTGCAGTACTGTTGTGAGTGGGCATTTGTTTGATTTAATGTTCTTTAAATACATTTTTTATTACGTTAATGCACTAGGTGTGCGCCTGTTTTTTTCCCTTCTATTTTCACAGATTTGTTCAGGGATTGGTGATCCCATTGAAACGGGCTGCTACCACCTGGGAGCATTACATATTGGAACAGGACTCTGTTTTTTCAAAGGTTTTATTTATTTTTTCTGATTTTTCATTTTTTATATTTTTTATATTTTTAATTAAAATATTTTTATATTTTATATTCTTTTGATATATTAACAATCCGCCCCACTAGGCATATCCATTTATATACTGTAGATTAATAGTTCTTTATTGTTATTAGCTTCAAATCAGGGTACTGCTGCGACACACTTTATTCGAGCAAATAACCAGTTTGTACCTGGCAGATACCTGGAATGCGCCGCTCCTCACCTCTGACAAGCCGCGTTGCGTTTGCCTTCCCAGCCACGGTTCATGCCTGGCTGACGGGCGGCTGATCTGTTAAATGATAATGATCAGAATTTAATAGGCTGCAATGCTTCGCGTGTCCACCAGATGGCATAAATTCATGAATTGTAATGCAGTATATATTCACAGTACTGTAATATCAACACACCAGTATACGTATATCTACACCCCCCAATTTTTTACACCTACATTAACCTAAAATAAATATACCTCATAATATATAGCTATACTAATCACTAATATATATCACTATACTATTATATGATCATTAATACTACATATAACTGTATAACAACAACCAACCTATAACCCCTACTACAGTCACCTGGTACACATACATACTGTAATAATCCACATACAAATGATCGTAATGCGCCGGCGGGCGGCGAGATTAGGTTGCAAGCAAGACGAGATCCCGCTTTCTCTCTCTGCCCGCCAAACCATCAGCTCAAAACGAATCTTCACATAACCAATAATTTTACATATGTATAGTGCTACGTGTGCAGGGGTCTCGGGAGCTGAACCGCACTGGTTTCAGGTCGGGGGACCCCCGCTCCCCGAGATACAGACCCCCTTATATGAGGTGCCGTATCCCTCTGCATTTACAAGGTCCGCGATTCAACCGTGATCGAGCCTGTTAACCAAGCAAGGGATACCCCGGCCCCACCCAAAGGGCCTGTATCTTGGGGCAGGTGGTCCCCGCCTGAAACCAAACGTTTCTGCTCCGAGACCCTCTGCCACTGTACAGTATAAATAAAACATCATATAAAGAACACTCGTTCTTTACCTTGCGGCTATGCGCTATGGTAAAGAAGCAGTAATTTCTGTTTTTTAATATCTTGTCGTGAGCAGGGGGTTCCCTGAGCCAGAAATCTAAATTCAGGGGCCCCCTGCGCCTTCCTCACATATTATTAAAAGTACAGAAATGCTGCTTCATTACCATAGCGTATAGCTGCTAAGGCAATGAAGGGGTTAACCCACCGTGCCCGCTTTATTGTGGGTAGCGGGGATGGGTGAAGGGGGTATTTGGCCCTTGGTGTGAGTTTAGGACTTGCAGGGGGGTTGCGGGTGCACTTAACCCCTTCCCTACCGTAGCAGTTAATACCGCTACGGTCATGAAGGGGTTAGCCACTCCTGCGACCCCTCCCCCCTGCAAGCCCAAAACAACCACCATTGGGGCTAATACCCCCTTCACCCACCCCCACTACCCACAATAAAAAATAATCACACACAGCATCCCCGCAATAAATTAATAAATAAATAAATACAAATAAAAACATTTGAAATACATTTTTATTCCTAGTGTAGATGTGCAGGGGGTCTCGGGAGCTGAACCGCGTTGGTTTCAGGTCCGGGAACCCCCTGCCCCCCGAGATACAGACCCCTTTATGAGGTGCCGGTATCCCTCTGCGTTAAAGGCCCCGATCACGTGACCGCCGCCTGTTAAACCAAGCAGAGGGATACCGGCACCCCCAAAAGGGCCCTGTATCTCGGGGGGGCAGGGGGACCCGGACCCGAAACCAAAACGTTTCTGCTCC